>VUQH01039067.1:0-12833 GCA_015106775.1 Etroplus canarensis
GCCTGGGACCCTTACTGGATACAGACACCTCGGGCGGGATTCGAACTTGCGAATCCCGCTCCAAAGGCGAGTAGTCTTACCACTATATATATATATATATATATATATATATATATATATATATATATATTTATATATATATATATATATTTATAAATATATATATATATATATATATATATATATATATATATATATATATATATAATCTGTGCAGTATTTTATGTACTGATTTATGCCTCTGTACACAAAATAAATAGGAGGGAGGGGTCAGTGGTGTGGTGAATCACACCAGGGATGGTGTGAGAAGATTAATCGCCCAGGTTGGGCAACCAAATTGCATGTTAGGACTGCTACGGGCCTGTCCTGTCAGAATGTGATAATCATGATCTTGCTGGTCATGTTCATGGAGGGAGTGGTCATATTGGTTGACTCCCACATTAGAACGGCATGGTTGGGACCATCCTATCACCATTACAGTAATGTTATGACATGCTGATGCAGTCACATATTTTCATTCTTTTTATGAACATGGTTACGACTACTGAACATGAAGTCACTTTAATTTTGAGGTGAACAAGGTTAATTTGAGATTATTTTGCCCTGGATGTGACTGTTTGTGAGCCTCATTGACTTCCCAGTTGATTTTAATTCTCATTAGGTTGTGCAGTACAGCCAGCTAATGAGAAGAAAACATCCTACTTCCTTTTTTGTACTTTACACATTTTAATAACGTGTACATTGTGATGGATTGTGATCATTGATATTCTGGCTGGTGCATTGTAATATAAAGTCTCCAGGGAAGAGTCCACTTGGTCACAAAAACTTGTCAGGCACTCAGATATCTGCCTGGAGCTTTATGCTCACCATTACAAGAGAATCCTTGCACAGATTGGTGGACAGAGAATCTGTAACATGCCTATAAGTGTTCCTACACCCATCTCATGGTGTTGGTTTGCTCCATTCACATGCAAGTGGCGGGGGCTTCCAGTCCCAGGGTTACTCAAATCTGCCAACATTGCCAGCATCAGGTTTTCCTTGTTCATCCCTCATGTTGCGTT
Organism: Etroplus canarensis; assembly: GCA_015106775.1. Lineage (NCBI taxonomy): Eukaryota > Metazoa > Chordata > Actinopteri > Cichliformes > Cichlidae > Etroplus > Etroplus canarensis. Next base: position 1,062 of record VUQH01039067.1, read on the forward strand.
CCTTGTTTGCTCAGTAGTTTCCAGTCCTCAGCACATGTATGGCACAGTACTCAGGTGGTTGTCTGAAGGGCTACCTGGTTGATTCTGCCACTAGCACATGCTTGTCTCAAGGGCAGTCAACAAGGTGTACTTTGTTGCCTTATTAAATGCAGATTTAGAAAAAGATTATAGTTTGGGTGTAAAAAAAAAAAGTAAAATCAAAATGTATTTTAAAAAAACATGACAAGTTGTGTCCACAAACACAAACAAATAAACTGTTTTGACATGACTGTTTCATGCATTCCTAAGAGAACAGGCCGAGCCACAGTGTGATATTTTGGTGTCAACAAAAGTGACTCATAAAAATCTGCCATCATGGTGCTTGTTGCGTTGTACTTGGTGATTTTTGCACCTTTTTTCAAACTAATTGGCAACACCTAGAGAGCTGTCAACAAAAGCTTACATTACTGGCAAAAAATGGAGAAAAAAAAAAGTTTCCATAAATGTGTTCGGCTTCCTCCAGGTCTAATGATCAGTGTCTTCATTAAGAGGTGGCAGACAGCTGCATGTGTGTGGCAACCAAAGGTGTTAACAAGCTCATGTGTCAGGTGACACTGTCCACATGTTGATTTGACCAGCCTCTCTTGATTTTTTATATGTCTTACTTATTATTTCCTTCTTCCTTCTTATCATCTTCATCTTGCTCTTCTTCTTCTTTCTAAGTCACTATAGCAGAATCTCAGGATGTTTCTGGCAGCCAGGTTACTTGTCATTTTAAGCAGGCTGAAAAATTTTGACAATTTAGACTCAAAAAGTAAGAAATACCTAAACCTGGCTTTCAATTCGCCAAAGGGGATGAAAATAAAATTTAAGGAGTATATGAAAACCAAAGTAGTATGTTAAATACAAGGTTTGTGAGTTTCTACTGCAGTAATTTACCATTGTACTAGTTTCTCTCATAATTTCTTTCTGTATCCAAGGACCAAAATGTTCTAATTAAATATCCACCACACCATTACACCACCACCACCAGCAACCTGAACTGTCAATACAAAGCAGGATAACTAAATGTTATTCGCACCAAATTCTGTCCTTAGAATCTGAAGGTCACAGCAAAAATCGAGACTCATCAGACCATGCAGTGATTTTCCAATCTTCTTTTGTCCACTTTTGGTAAGCCTGTGTAAACTGTAGCCTCGGTTTCCTGTTCTTCGCTGACAGGAGGGGCATCCAGTGTTTTCTTCTGCTGCTGTAGCCCATCTGCTTCAAGGTTGGACCTTCTGTACATTCAGAAATGCTCTTCTGCATACCTGTAACAAGCAGTTGTTCGAGTTACTGTGTCCTTCCTATCAGCTCGAAATAGTATGGCCATTCTCCTCTGACCTCTGGCCCAGAGAGCTGCAGCTCTCTGGATATTTTCTTTTTTTGGACCGTTCTCTGTAAACCCTAGAAATGTATGTGTGAAAAAAAATCCCAATAGATCGACATTTTCTGCAATACTCAGACCAGCACTAACAACAACTTAAATCACATTTCTTCCCCATTCCAATCCTCAGTTTGAGCTTCAGCAGGTCATCTTGACACGCCTAAATGCATTGAGTTGCTGCTGTGTGATTGTGGTTAATTTGGCAGGTGTGCATATATTTTTTATCACTGTGTTTATATTAGTGTGATAGTGGGAAGGGTTGTACATGGGAACATTGTGCAGTTGTAGAGGAGAAGATAACTGAGTTGATTACAACTCGTTAGTTTACAAAAGTGTTCCCAACAATTGCTGATTCGTCTAAAACCAAAGACAGACAGAAAGTGACTCACCCCGAATAACTAAAAGTCTAATGGCAAGGAGACCTGGCCAAGTTGTTTTGAATTATAATTAAGAGCAATCTAAAATTAAATCATGAAGTGTGAAAATGTGTGATTCGAATTGTGGTCCCCGGTGTGAGCAACAGAATTGTTCAGTCTACCAACTGCTCTAACCTCCAAATGTGGATTGTGTGTGTGCTTTAAAAGAGGAAAATATTACATGGACACGAATCAGTACATAGGACAAAAGAAAATTCATGTTCAGGGACACAAAAACAATGGTATAAAATTTGTGTCCAGGAACATGAAATGATAGATTGGAGTTCGTGACTATTTTCTGACATGCTGCAAGACTGTTGGTTTACTGAAAAACCTGAACTGCATCATTTAAAGGCACGGCATAAAATGATGAAATTCTCTTTGACTTCAGGTTCTATTGAGTAAGGTAAGCATGACAGCTATACATTAGACATGACTGTGTATCCCTGATGGGAGGTTTAACATTTTGTGAGGCCAACAGACTTCCCCCGAGACATAATCTGGCACAAAATCCAATGTAAAACTTAATATAGTAATATTTGCACTTTGGGTAATATATACAAAAAGCAAATAAGATATAATTTGTTGTTTCTGAACTTTAAGGGACTGGCGTACTCAGGCCTTTTAATCATTTGGTCTAATAGGACGATTAGGAAGGCCTGCCTGACCATTTCCCTGACTTCCTGAAACAGATGCTGTGAGATTGGTGTTACTGAAATTAAGTCATGATACCCTAAGCATGTAAAGTGACTATTTGAACTTCCCTGTTGCTCTTCTGTAAACAACAGACATACAACCGAGTGCAACACTATGAATGTCTTTCTTCAGAGAGCGTATGCATTGTTATTTCAAAGCAGTATCACCTTTCCCCGAGCTATGATTTTCACTCCTCACTTATGCCTATTTGAATTGGCTTTTAACACATCTGATACACATTGTAATCCACTAATAAAACCTGGCGCTTGGGCAGATGAAATTTTAGGACATGATGGGGGGGGAGGGATAAAATCCTGGCTGTGACACAACAGCTTAGAGGCAGCTAGCCTAGGAGAACTTGCAATCAAGATATTTGAAAAGAAAATCCCGACTTATGGATAGGCTATGGTATTAATAGGAGGTTAAAATTGCCTATTATGTTTTTTTCGTTAGTTATAATGTTACTTTTTGTTGTCATTATTTATAAACAAAATTAACATTTGGCTAATTTGTTACCCCTGCTGACCCTTTTTATTAATGACCAGCAGGGGTGCAAAAAGACTGCTTTTTTAGCTTTACTATTCACACCCAAAAGCTACATCCATGTTTTTTACTTCATTTAAACTTTTTTTTTCCAACAAGAAGTGCCCTAAAGGACCAGTGTGTAATAATTAAGCTGATCTGTTATTAGGAATTTAATCTAACATACATAGTTTTGCATTTTATAGTGTAAAATCACACCGGGAAAATGATTGTTGTGTTTTTGTTGATTTGTGAAAAGATATTTTTATACGCAGTGGGAGCAGGTCCTCCTCCCTTCCTGCTGCCATGTTGTGCCACTATGTTTCTACAGTAGCCCAGAAGGGACAAACAGACTCAAATACGAGATTTCACACTTCTATCAATGACGTTACATCCTGTTTACAGAAAATGACCAAAGAAGAAGTACTGAAGGAGAAGAGGAACAAAGAGGCAAAATTTTGCTTGTTCTGATATTTTTTGTAATTCGATCACATACATGGAGGACCATACATATTCTACAACACAAGAAAGACTCCATTTTGTTCTCTGATGAACAGGCCCACACGGAATCTGCGCCACAAAGATTTTGCAAGTTGTCAGCAGATTCTCCACAGATTTTCTGCAGAGTTTGAAGAGTAATATAACAAGCAAAAAGCGCTCTGCGGATTTTCCTCCTGGATTACTGCAGAAAACTAAGAAAAAAGCAACAGATTCCATTTGGCCCTGCTGATAAGGTATCCAGTGGCTGCATTCTGCATTTTCACCATGGCACTAAATATCACACACTGCCCCTTTAAGGGACGTCAGCGTTATCCTGCGCTTTCGCTGATGGTCACTTCAAACTCTTGCCTCAAAGTTGAGAAAAATGTAACTCAGAGGCCACCCGCTTTGTCTCGCCAGTGTTTATGTTGCCTCGCTTCACTTGAAGTTGTCTATTAGTGTTCCAGATTCCAGGAGAATTCAGAAACGTATCTGATGAACATTAACGCCTAAAAATAAATAGAAAACGATTATAAAGTGTCAATTATAAGTCAGCTTGAATTCAAAGAACCAAAATTGCTTTTTCAATCTAAATAATGTATGAGCCATTAGGAAGTATATATTTATGGTTTCCACAGCCCATCATTCAACAGTAAAAAGAGGACAAACTGTGACCAAGAAAATCCTTCACATTTTTTAACTAGAAAATACTTACACAATGTGATTTTAAACTAGTTAATATATCATTTGTAAAATCAAATATCCCAATCAACACAAGACAGTAAAAAAAAAACATTTGTAGTTTGGAGCTGCTGAACCTCAAAGGCCGGATTAAAGGAAAAGTAACAGCAGCAGTCTGTGAATGTTCAAAGTTTTATCTGACCATCTCCTGCTTTCACGTCATTGGACCTCACACTGCCTGCTCACTCCCTCCTTCATCTCCTTCTTATCCTCTTCCCCCTCACCTCTGGCCCCATCACCAGAACTGAAGTCTGGGCTCTAAAGTAGGAAAACATGCATAAATTATTTAGTCACAGTATTGGTGCAGTTAATCATTGTCAGCAGATTAGGCATGCCATCCTCCCCTGTAGAGAAAAGAAAATCTCTGGACGGCTGACAACTAGCCGGCTATAACAACAACAGCAGCAGCTGGTGGTTATAAGCGGATGTTTAAGGACCCAAATTTAAGCTCGAGTGTGCTGAAATAGCACACTTTCCCTGTGATAAAAAAAAAAAAAAACATAGTTGCATTCACACATCATGTGAGAGTTTTTTTCACTGATTGCCTGAATGTGACACCGTTAGCGTCTGACTCATTACACCATCTTGTGATACAAATTGGCATTGCACCAAAGGTCAGCCCTGACTTTTATTGAATTCGGTTTGAATTTCGAAAATGAAATACTAAGGTATTCTGGACCTAACATCACAGCAGTTGCCTTTCCATTACCTGTTGATAGCATTAATAGAATTAATTACTTCTCGAAGGCTGTAAACTATTTTGATTTTTATAATTAGTGCCTATAAGAGAGCTAGTGTTGCTGTAGTGAAATCAACTATGTTCCACAGGCTGAGGACTCAGTCTTGTAGCTCTACTGCTATTGGTACTGACTACTACATTCCTGGTACTGTGGCATCCCTAATTCTAAGTATCAGAAAGGAGGATTATTTAGGGTACGCTCAATGGCTAATGACTTGTGTTAGTCACAAGTCATTAGCCAGTGAGGGTGCAGTTTCACAGTCAGCTCCACCCCTCGTTTTCAAAACACCGAAACTCTCAGCTCGAGTCTTCCTAACTGGGCTTCACAGACAGAAGTGTGGATAAGGCCATCTTTTTCTACGACTCGCCATTCACAAGTCATTAGCCAACGAGCATGCAACATCCCTCAGTTTCACAGTCGGATGCGCATCTTGCTTGTCACGTCCAGTCTCAAAACACCGAAACGGTCACGGCAAAAACACTTCCAAACACAGCTCCCCCCCATTGTAAATTACTTTGGTGCATTATTTTGAGTCTCTTCTCCTCTTTGATCTGCTGTCACTGTTGACTGTAACAACAGATCATCATATATAAACGGCACCAAAAGGCTGCCACCTGAAACAGACAACTATCTCCAAAATCGGAAGCTTTTTTTCCCTACTGAGTCGGAGAAAGCTGTGCATGTATTTGTGATGATCAGTTCTTTGTATGAGCTCCACAACCAAGGTTATTATAGTTAACTAAAACTAAACTGAAAACTAAATCAGAAAACAATTTTAGTTGACTGAAATAAAAAAAAAAACAAGACTTTTGGTAAAAATCAAAACTAAGTAAAAAGAGTTTTGTGTGCCCACAAAACTAATTAAAATGAAATAACGATATACAGGAAATGTCCTTATTCTAGTCTTTGTCAGTTTGGTTAAATTTGATCAGACAGTCTGTCTGATGAGGCTTTGTTGCATCTGTTTATTGAGACTCAGGGTGTCTACATGATTGTGACTCATTTGGCTTCACAAAATGTTGTGTTTGTATTATAATTTCTGATCTAAACATCTTAAATTTTCTCCTGGCAAATACCTATACTTTAATGACTATAATTACTCTGTCCACAACTAAAACTGCTTAGACTGCAACTGATTCAAATTGCCCCAGCACAACCTATCCGCTCAGCTTTCAGAGTACAATTTAAGATTATGATCATTGTATATAAAGCTCATTAAGTACAGTACATACCAGACATACAGGTACTGTCTCAGTCTACACACCTATTAGCCTCCTCGGGTCACAGGGAAGTTCTCTTCATGTTCCAGGGCTTTTCAAAGTTCAATGAAATAGCATTTATCATCAAGGTACCATCTTTTATTTATAAGCAAACTAAAGACCTTGTGTGTGCATGTGTTGTCTTTTTGAGAACTACAAGACTGCACCTTGAACTGCCTCTGTATGAGATTACTAAAATTACATTTGCTTTAACACAAAGCCACCATCCACTTAAAAGAAGCACCCTTTTTGGTGAAGCTAGCACGTAGACTGTAGGAGCTGTTTTCACAGGCAGAACATGAAAGAAGGTTCAGTGGAAAGACAAATGACATTTGACTTTTTAAAAAATGGTAACCTGTCAAATGAAAGACCATAAAGTAAATTGTTAGTTGCGACATCTTAAATGGGCCTGAAATTTTTGTGTGTGATGGTTTTAAACCATTCGATTTATTTCTACTCTTATAGTTTCGCTTCAAAGTAGTTGTGCAGCTAAAAGCCTTTATTCAGATGACACTGAGTTGTTAATCCACAACTACTATAATTAACACAATGCAAGCTTGAATGCTGCAGATTTTTAAAGCTTTTCAAAGTGATTGAAAGAATGAGGAGAGGAGGATTCCTTTAAAAAAAAGATGGAATGGTTCAAGATTTAAAGGATGAAGAGAAACTGATTGAGCTGATAGCAGCCTCTGACTTGATTAAAAAAAATTTTAGGGTCCAACTTATTGATTTTCTTTGTAATATTTTCTTTTAGTACGAGAACAGAAACTGTAAATGTATGTTTTTTTTTTAACATAGATGCATAAAGGCCTGATAATTTTCTTTCCTCTTTTATACATGCTGCATTAATTATCAATTTTTCCATAATAATAATTCATGGAGCATGTACAACCCAGTAAATTGTTTTAACTGTGAGCTACACTATCCAGACAAAAGTATTGGTTCACCTACACATTACACCTACAGGAACTATGATGACATTCTAGATCCATTTGCAATAATATGGGGTTGCCCCCTCTTTTGCAGATATAACATCTTCCACTCTTCTGGGATAATTTTTGGAGTGTATGTGTGGGAATTTTTTCTTATTCATCCAGATGAGCATTTGTGGGGTCACACACTTATTAGAGGGCCTGGCTCACAGTTTCCGTTAATTCCAGTTCATCCCAAAGGCGTTCGGTGAAGTTGAGATCAGGGTTCAGTGCAGGCTAGTTGAGGTCTTCCACGCCAAACGAATCCAACCATGCCTTTATGGACCTTGATTTGTGCCCAGCGGCATAACAATTCTATAACAGAAAAGGGCCTTCCCCACGCTGTTCCCACAAAGTTGGAAGCATAGAATTGTCAAGCTGTCTTCTTAAGCCGAAGTGTTAAGATTTCCCTTCACTAGAGCTAAGGGTGGCAGAACCACGGTGGCACAGTGACTAGCACTGTTGCCTCACAGCAAGAGGGTCCGGGTTCAAATCAAACAGCTGGCTACCCTAGGCCCTTTTGTGTGGAGTTTGAATGTTCTCCCTGCATGGCTTCCTCCCACAGTCCAAAGACATGCGATTATAAATTGACCTTGAGAAAAAAAAAAAAAACTCTACTGTCCTTGTAGAGGAGACCGGAAGTCAAAGGACTACGAGAAGGCAAACCTCAAAACAAAAACCCCGTCGACAATACGCCTCACCAGCACGTCAATGGTAGGCCATATCCCACTTCAATATAACAAACAAAGCTGGATGTCTGAAGTGGAGGACTACATCCTGCAGTGGATGGAGACAGCCGAACTACCAACCAAACTAAAAGCTAAGGGGCCCAGAAAAACAACCCACAGCACCAAATTTTACAGTCAGGCAGGTAACATTCTCCTGGCATTCACCAAAGCCAAACTCATCCATGAGACTGCCAGCTAGAGAAAACTTATTCTTCACACCACAGAACTTGTTTCCACTGCTCCAGAGTCCAATGGTAGCATGCTTTTCACAACTCTATCTGATGTTTGGCATTGTGCTTGGTGGTGTAAGGCAGCTCGGCCATGGAAACCCATGCCATAAAGCTTCTGGTGCAGCTTTTGTGCTGATGCTTTGGAACTCTGCAGTTACTGAATGAGCAGAGCATTGGCCACTTTTACATAGTATGCACCTCAGCACTCAGCGACCCCCCCTCTGTAACTTTGCGTGGTCTGCCACTTTGTAGCTGAGTTGCTGTAGTTCATAAAGACTTCCACTTCACAATAATATGACTTGCAGCTGATAGTGGAATATCTAGAACTGACTTGATGCATGTTAGAATCATATTAAAATAGGATGCTGAATTTTAGTGAGCTTTTTAGAATGACCCATTCTTTCACAAATGTTTGTTACAGCAGACCGCTTGGCTAGGTGCTTGATTTTATACAGCTGAGGCAATTTGACAGCATGGAACAGTTGAATTCAAAGATTAAGAAGTGTGTCCCGATACTTCTGTCTATATATTTTAGGTCAAAAGTGCTCAAATAATGTTTTTTATCTTGGTAAAGCCCACTGATGCCATTATATAACCCAACATGCCATAAAATGATATATTGCTCAGATTCTTCACATTTTCACTTTGTTACTTCTTTATGTTGTTTATTTTCCAATGTCAAATCTCTATCACGAATCATCTTTAATGTGAAAAGCCTTTTTTTTTGTAAATGATGGTCGTTTATGCTGATAAATGAAAGCATATTAAATGTCCATCTTATCATTGCTGATGCGCATTTATTACATTTCCAAGGACATTCAGTTCTTTAAGGATGTGCTTATTCGATGACACAAAATGAAGGTACAGCAGCGGCAACGAAAAGCTTAAGCAAGAATGGGGAATGCAAATAACTCAGGAAAATAAAAGAAAAAAATTGCTGCACAACGTTCAAATAAATAAGCAGCATACATTTTATTAGATGAAAATAAATTGGATTGGTGCTAGATGCTATTGATGGTTGCAGGCATGATCTATGAGCATTCATTAAAACAAGAAAAACAAAATAATAAAATGTCTAATTCTACCTTCAGTTTGATAGAAATACATACATACTGTATTGGTGAACTGATTTTTGCTGTGCAATGACCACCTATTAAATACACCCCAATGCACTCAGCTTAAAGGCTGCACATCAATGTAATACCGGACAGATGCAACAATAATTGCCCCGTCAGTGTAAATTTATGAACCTAATCATAAAACTGACATCTAGATGGACGTTTCCATCGTCTCCTGAATCAGATCCATGCAGTTCTAACTAGACCTTCACAATGTAAGCACCTGTTATGTTAGACTAGTTTCAATGCTTTCTTAAATGATTACATTTGATACTGATGTGCCACATCATTACATGTAGCAAGATGGCAAAGCTTTTTTACTATTTCATACAGGAGAGTAATAATATTTGAATATGCAGTTTACCTGTCAGAGGTTAATAGTTTCAGCAAAAAAATGACACTCAAACTGTATCTTGGAAGGCACTCTGCTTCTTTTTTTTATTGCCCCTGTTGTTCAAATCGACAGGGCCTGCTGTGTTTCTAAATCTAGCACCGGACCAGTTAAGTGCATTTAGCTTCTTTTGAGAGAGTAACCTTGAATAGGAATCATCTTCCTTTGTTTGGATTAATCATCACCTGCTAGCTGCTGTGGCCTATTAACTCCTTGCCTCCACAGCAGAGCCCCTTTGTAACAATTCAAAATGGTCTCTCAGCCGCTAACAGCCTCGATACATCTGGGGGAATGAGTTCTAGGAGAGCAGAGAGAGAAGAAAGTGTTTTGTTGCTGCACCTCTGCCTGTAAGCAGCCACCCAGCCAGACCCTCCCGTTTGCCCCCGAAAGTGGGCTGTAGCCTGTCATCTCCAATCAGTCGGCCTGGTTAAGATCGCAACCTAAATTAGAGTCACAGCCGGACGGCCGCTTGCATTGTTCCTCTGCCGCCTAGCATTAGCTTGGAGGGCTAACGCGGGTCATCGATGCATGCCTGCTCATAGGCGGCATTAGTTACCCTTTTTCTTCTGTCTGACTTGAAAACACAAAGAAAAGATGTTTGTTAAGCGCGTGGCGCTGGCAGTCGTTAATGGAGGACATGCATTTGGACTACCGGGTCGTCAGATGGTTATGTAGACACTGCTAACCACAAGCCGCAGTTCTTAAGTTTCACCATGAACTAAAAATCCTATTTGAGACCTCCAGTGCACATTCAAGGTGACTGTACCACTCTGCAGCGAGAAGTCACACTGAACCACTCAACACACATAACTGCCATAATAAGTAATTTAGGCAGCTAATTCAGTTTTTTGACTGACTTAAGGGCAGCAGAATAGCAGATAAGAAATAATCAATAAGGCTCCATCTAAGAGCAGAGCTCATCCCATAATAATGACCCCATATCTCTAATAACTATGGGATAAATCAACGTGCTAGGATAAAATATGTTATCCATTCAGAGTGATTCATGGGAAAACTTCTGATCTGATAATATTTCTCCCATGCAAATAACTGCGGAGCAAAAGGGGCCCTGAATATGGTATTTACTCTGGGAATCTTAATCCTTAAGAATTTGATTAAAACACACGTGTGGCAACATCTGTAATAATTTAGAAAATATTTACCTTTATGCCGCTCCAGAGAGATGACCACCGCCTCAGCTGTTAACAAAAGATTAGCAAATCGGTATTGGAATATTATACCTTCTGACCACCAAGACAAGACTTGAAGCTGCCAAGCCATTGGCCAAGATGTTGGGTCATGTGGGCGATGAATCACAAAAAGTGACGTCACGTGTGTAACCTGAAAATACTCCCCAATTCGGACGGGTGGTTCATTTCGTCATGGGCAAGCCCCCTCCTTAGCCATGGGTAGAAGGCATGGGCGCCCCAGATTAGGGTGCCCCTCAGGGTCTGGGGGGTTGGAGGTGGCAAACGGTTGAAATGGGCGCCTGGATATTCTGAGTGACATGTCGGCAAAGCCATCGAACGTGTACGCTAAATCTTACTGTCAGCTTATCACGGACATTGACTTGTGTATTGCCCTTCTGACTTGTGTAATTGTGTAATTCAGCTTTCAGTAATATCAATTAGATGTCATTTTTGTCAAATTATTTTCTTGCTACGTGCAAATCTTCATGTGGTTGGAATTTTTAAGTCACTGTGTTGCTACAAGCAAACAGAATGAGCACTAACATCTCAAAATAAATGGTTCCATTTTTCTCCCCACCTTAGTGGGATATAGTGTATATTTTGATTGACTGGTAACATATTTGCAATTACTGTCCATGTCAGTAATGACCTTTGCAAACTTTACTCTTATCTTATTATATTCCTGCATTTGTTTTTATTAATTTCTCTTCATTGTGATAGCATTTCCTGCTGTCACTGTCTGTAAGTCTTAGATATCTCATGCAATAACCATCCTGAGGCGCAAGCCTCCATGCAAAACAGACAGTGTTATGTTTGTTGTCCAGTAACACAGAACCTGGTACTACAAAGACTGTGTGTGTGTGTGTGTGTGTGTGTGTGTGTGTG
>VUQH01039068.1:0-16053 GCA_015106775.1 Etroplus canarensis
CTTCAAGACTGTTGGAAAACCATTTCAGGTGACTACCTCATGAAGCTCATTGAGAGAATGCCAAGAGTGTGCAAAGGAGTAGTCAAACAAAGGGTGGCTATTTTGAAGAATCTAAAATATGAAACATGTTTTGAGTTATTTCACACGTTTTTCTTCACTACATAATTCCATATGTGTTCATTCATAGTTTTGATGGCTTCAGTGAGAATCTGCAATGTAAATAGTCATGAAAATAAAGAAAAACCACTAAATGAGAAGGTGTGTCCAAACTTTTGACTGGTAGTGTATATAATTTACCCCTTCACAACAACTTTGAGTGGGGTGAATCTTTTTTATAACTCATCCATCTGGATACTGGAGTTAGGGGAGTGGCTGCATTGATTGACAGGTGACCTGATACAGGAAGCTGAGCTGATAGGTGTCTACTAAGTCTCACCCAATTTTTCTGAGTCATGAAAGCAGACCTCTTTCCTGTGTTTATACAGTTGGTGCCTTTTGGAATATTTTTCTGACTAATATTTTTGGCTTGCTATGTGGTACAGACCATCCAAGAAGTTTGTGCTTCAGTTTTGGTGAGTCAATTTCTAATGTTTTATTTGTCCATTATTTACTTACTTACATCACTAATTAGCTGTACCCGTGTGCAGTTGCACCCGTTCAGTTTTCAGATGCTCACTAACCAAACTTGGCAGCATTATCTGATAACTTAGCATTTCACCTTCTCCTCCATATAGGGTAAACATTGAAGTTTCAGACTGGGTAGTCCAAAGCCAGTGGGTGGTAGCATGGTGGCTACATCCATCTCTTATACTGTCTATGGTCATTTCTGCACTTTTTTCATTTCCAGACTATTTGCATAGATGCTGATGGCATGGACTTTTCAGAATCAGAATCAAAGAGAAAATCAGGAGGGATTCAAAGGAAACGGAATATTTAAAGAAATGACTACACTGCAGAAAAACAATCCGGGGGGGGGTCATGCAAATCAGGGGAGCCGTGATACGTGAATTTTCAAACTAACTGTGATTGATTGGAAATGAAGACAGAGTCAGAAAAAGCATTACTACTTGCCTCGAAGGTTTTCAGAAACACTTTTTTTGTAATATAAGAAAAGTTTTAGAAATGAGCTGAGTTGAAAAGCCAAGCATTTGTAGAGTCAGGTGAAGCTCAGTGTTTGTGCATTTAGGCAGGAGAAGAAAAACAACTTCCCATCCTCTGTCATGCCGCTAATGCTCACCCATCAAGTGTCCAACACTAGTTGAATGTACCATCGGCTGCTCCCTTGTATTCTTCCCAAAGCAGATTAATCCACAATAGTGATTTGGCACATGTTTTACGCTGGATGTCCTTCCTGACAAAGCCCTCTATGGTGAGAAGGGCTTGTGTCCCCACCTGGAAATCAAACCAGGGACCTTTCACTTGGAAGGCAAATGCATAAACCCCTACAGTACGGGGACACTTATCATCAATTACCTTAGACCTCATTATTATTTCTGTACAGTGATTTAGTGCGCTGATACAAGGCGCATATGCTAATGTATCATACACTAAAACTAACATGTCAGAAATATAGGTGCAGTGTATAAAACTTTTGTTAAGCTTTATTATTTAAAGGAAACTGTTAACTGAGCTTTGATCAATTTTAACATCTGTATTTAAGCAACCTTTCCAGCAGCTTACTGTAAATGCTGATAGTGTACATAGAGGATATCTAACAAGGCTAACTGACATAACTAAACACTGCTTGCATTGCCAGCACAGCGTGACAGATTCTTTTTTTTCTTAAGTCGGTTGTAAAAACATGTTGTCTTTTGTTTGTAATAACATTGAGCACCTTAACTTTTTTTTTGTCAGCAGAAACATTTGCAGCTGCTTCTGCTGAATTTTTGTAGGTGGTGTATTTTTTATGTCCAACATCATATAATAAAAGCCAGTTGGTTTTTCTGGAATGTTTCTATAATATTTTAAACTATATGAAAAAACGTTCTGGCACAAATACACATTTCACCTACAGGAGCTTTTATGGCATCCCGTTCTAAATCCATATGGAACATTTGTAAGGTCACTCACTGATGCTGGATGAGAGGACCTGGCTCGCAATCTATTTTTTAGTTCATCCCAAAGGTGTTGGAAGGGTTGAGATCAGGGCTCTGTGTGATCATCCAACCATGCCTTTATGGACCTTGCACTAGGACAAAGTGATACTGGAACAGAAAAGGGCCTTCCCCAAACTTTTCCCACAAAGTTGGAAGGCTAGAATTGTCCAAAATGTCTTGGTAAGCTGAAGCATTATGAGTTCCCTTCACTGGGACTAAAAGCTTTATTAGTCTAACCCCAGCAAACCTCTACCAGATTTTACAGTTGGCCCAGTGCAGTCAGGCAGGTTCTCCTGACAGTTGGTAAATCCAGAATCTTCCTTCATTTGTCACTCCACCAGAGCACATTTCCACTGGAGTAGCGGAAATGTGTTCTGGTGGAGTAAAGTGGCGGCACACTTTACATCATAGCATCTGGCACTTGCTATTGTGCTTGGTGATATAAGGCTTGAATCTAGCTGCTCACCCATGGAAACCCATGCCATGAAAGTCCTGGTGCAGTTTTTGTTCTGTTGTAAATGCCGGAGGAAGTTAGTAGAGTGTTGGCAAAGTTCATGCACTATGCACCTCAGCACTCGGCAACCCCATTCTGTAACTCTATGTGGTCTGCCACTTTGTGGCTAAATTGCTATAATTTGTAAGTGGTTCCACTTTGCAATAATACAACTTACGGATGATGGTGGAATATCTAGGAGCAAAGAAATTTCACAAACTGACTTGTTGCAGTGATGGCATCTTATTACAGTACCATGCGCATATTCAATGAGCTCTTTAGTATGACCCTTTCTTTCACACATGTTTGTAAAGACAGACTGCATGTCTAGCTACTTGATTTTATTCCCCTGTGGCAATGGGACTGAATGAAACACCTTAATTCAGTGATTAAGAGGCCTATATAATATACTGTACATTTTAATCACGCTCGTACAGCATCACTGGATAATGGAGAAAAGCAGAGTATAAGAAAAGGTCATTGTTTATCCATTTCAGCAAGTCACACTGTCCAGTGTCCTGGCAGCATTTCAGATTCATAGATTATCTAAATGAGCATTTGTGACTGCGTGAAAAATATCCTATGGGTCTTGACCTCTTTGCATTTAGACTGACATGTGATTAAAATTATCTCCACCAAGCACACCAGTCCTGACCTGGTTAATTGTTTGTAGCCCTGCCTGATGGGAGGATGATGTGGTGAAAGGCCATAGTGATTTTTTTTTTTTTTTTTTTTACTGTCAATCAAGTAATGTGCGCATGACCTGTAGGACAGGCTGAGGTTTTAAACTGCACAGGCATTCATGCAGTGGACACATTGACATTTTGTAAGTGCAAATGAGTAAACTCATTAAAAATACTCAGTATTCCAGTTTGTACCTGCTTGTGTTGTATTTAGACCCCTAACCTTAGGGGAAACAGTTTAAAGTTTTAAACAATGAGATTTGAAGACAGCATTGTAGGTAGCTTGCATCAGGTCATCTGGTTTAAGATTTAAGTATTGGTTAATGTTAAAATGAGAAGAGAGAAGTTAGGTTAAAGTAAAGTTTGACTTATTTATATTGATATCTATAGTACTAGCCTTATTAAGGATACTGACTCTGAATACATTGAATCTACTTTAATATAGTTTCCAATTGGAAAGCAACTGGGGATGTTCAGACTGCTATATTAATTGATTTTACACGACAGACAATGGCCATGTTTAGCTCACAGGGGATGTGCAGGTGGACTAGACATAGCTGTCCAGATGGACATAGGTACTATCACCACTCATCGGTTTGTGGAGAGTTGAATTAGTGTCATGGCTGCTGTCATTGTGAGAGTATCACAAAGGCACCTGCTAATTAGTGCTAAGTAAATTACTGGATTTCACTCAACTAAACTGAAGCAGAGAATTCTTGGACAGGCTGTTAGTACATGGGTTTGTCAGATAATTACATGAACACTACATACGTTGTCAAGAGGTTTAGGTCAATGACTCAAATTAGCTGAAATGTTGGCTTCTAACTGTCAGTCAAAGTGACCAGGTCCATTAAAATGCAAATTGTAAGCCTTAAATAAATTCAGAAATGTAAGTGGTGATGTCTATAAAACCCAAACCCCTGTTTAACCAGACTGTAAGACACGTGAGTTTCATCTCTGAAATTGAGCAATTTAACATGAAAGTCTAGGGGGCATGACTCACTTTTGGAACCAATCTCAAGCAGTCATCAGGGGAAGCTGCAGTTTTGGCACTTCCTCCCCAGCAGGTGACTGATTGTATATTCCTGACTATTTCTCACTTCTACTTTTACTTAAAACAACAAAAATATTTAGACTGTAATATTTGACAACAGAAGGAGGAGGTTTTTTTGATGACTGTAAAGCCTAACTTAGGTGGGTGCACCGTCAAGCTGTACAACTCAAAATGGTTTTTAGTAAAACTGATTTTCAACACCTGTCTTCTTGTTCTTGTTCTTCTTCTTCTTCTTCTTCTTCTACTTCTTCATTTTCATCTTTTGACTGCTCCTGTTTGGGGTCGCCACAGCAGATCATCTGCCTCCATCTCACCCTATCCCTTGCCTCCTCTTCTATCACACCAACCCCCTTCATGTCCTCCTTCACTACATCCATGAATTCATTTCTCTTCCTATCTACACCATTGTACAACTGTTTGAATCCACCTTGAATTCTCCTGGCCTTGTTTCCCTTCCACAAAGTCTCTTGAACACACAGTACATCAACCCACCTCCCTCCAATCAGCTAACAGTCATATTCCCTACATTTAAAGTCCCTGCGCTCACTTCTACACTTCTGCCTTTCCTTCTCTCTCTCTGCCTCCTAACACTCCTTCCCCCTCTCCTCCTTTTTTTGTCTTTGGGCAACAGTTGCATAGTTTCCACCAGCACCCTTTTGACTAATGTCACAGGAGGCAATTGTTGCTAACCTGGGCTGTGACCAATCCGGTATGGAAATCATAATATGAATCCCCATATCTAATTTGACAAAGATTTTGCAGTGCCCTTGATGTCTTCAGCAGCTGTCAGGAGGACAAAAAATGTGTAGAAGTCTAAAATAAGTGCAAAAGACAATCTAGGAAAGGGACTTCTGTGGAGGGTTGTTGTGGAAGTCAGGCGAGCTGTCACAGCCATGATGCTGGTTGTATGATATTCAGACACAGGTTGCTGAAAATGTGCATTGGAGTACCAGTAACTGCAAGCTACGTGTTGGTAGTTAGAAATAGAAATTCACAGCTGTCACTGGCAAAATAACTCTTTCATAAAAACTCCAAGCATTCAAACTTTGTTGTAAGCAGTGTGGTCTTTTGCTGTAGTTGTAGTGTTGAGGTTTACGATGTGGTTCAGGCCTTTTGGCAGAATGTCCTCGCACAGATACAAACACAAGGCTGTGTGTGTTTACAGAGACTATGTCTAGTTTAGCCTAGACAAGTGATGAATGAGCTGGATGCCTTGAAGCAGACAGAGGAAGGAAATAGAGACAGCATGGGTCACTGTGTACAGACCTGCCTCAACATTAAATGAATGGAGGGATAAGAATAAGAACAAGATAGGAGTGGATGAGAAATGGCAATACAAGACCACCTTTATAACTGAAGAGTGGCTTGACAGGCAGACGGGTAATACTGAGAAGTATTGTCTATAGTATCCAGGCAACAACTTCACATGCCCATACATGGCAAAAAGCCAATACAAAACATCAGAACTGGATGTGAAATCTACAGAGGCTCATATATATATATATATAGCACTTATATGAGTACAGATATATCCATAAATGAAATGTAATGTTGTTTGGAGTTTCACATTTGATTTGAATAGGTTTAATAGCGCCGTGCCCCGTGCTTGTGTGGGGTCTCTATGGGTGCTCCAACTTCCTCCCACAATCCAAAGACATGCGAAGGGGCTAGGTTAAATGAGTCTGGCTAGGTTAGAGTCAAATGTGAGGCATGCTGGTCCCAAGCATACCAGGAAATCTGCAACAGAATGCCCAAAAAAGAAAAGACTCAAGATGTTGCAGTGGTCCAGATCTCAACTTGATTGAAATGCTGTGGCAGAACCTCAAGACAGCTGTGCATAAACAAATATCCGCAAACCTTATTGAACTAAAGCAGCGTTTTAAAGGAGAGTGGTCTTCCATAATGATGTGAGAGACTGATAAAGTCATACAGAAAACCATTACTTAATGTTATTACTGCTAACAGTGGTTCTACAAGCTATTGAATCATAGAGTGTAGGTAGTTTTTCCACATACTGTAACAGCACAGAGTCCTATGAAAACATTCTTTTTCCCCTGACTGTATACATTTAATCAAGCACATTTAAACAAAAACATAAGTAAGTGATTACCGGTTTCAAAATTATCCAACTCGTGATTTTCTGTCATTGTTACTTTTAGACACATCAAAACAACTTTTTAAAAGGAAGATTATGTTCATTTTTTTAACAAAAGCAGCATTGACTGTAATACAAAATTTGCTCCCTATCTCAAAGGCTTGTGTTGTTATCAAAGGCACATTCTGCCTTGCTTTGTCAACAGAACAAACAAACAGCATGTTGTTTTTAAGCACAGGGGTGTACTAAATCCAAATGGACACATTTGAAGGCAGGGCAAAAGCCTTTTTCGTCATAATCTCCTAGGTGCTGTATCTCAATTTCTTATCAGACTTGCTACAAGTGTACCTTGACTCAATGAACTGTACAACTAGAGATAATGGCATCCACTTCTACTCTTCATTTAGACTCATTGCCACACAAAGTAATGATCAAAGTAATCAAATCAGAGCTTGCGAGAGAGGTTTCAAGTGCAAACTTGGAAAATCAATCCATTTGGTCAGAGTGTTTGTCAGATTGTCTGTTTTGGTGTTTTGGAGTTAAGTTCAAAAGGTTGTCAGATGTAACCTGTTTAAATTATACTAATAATAAAATATAGTATATTGCTATACTTGCTGTAACCTGTACCGAACATTGTTAAATATACATTTTTAACATCGCCGCATCACCTCCACACATATATGAACAGCGTTATCTATATAACAATGTTAAATGCGTACATATTTAGCGATGTTTGGTACAACTTACAGCAAGTTTATCATTATACTAATCTATGCGGACTTGGCCCTAAAGCAAAAGTATATTCCCGAACTTCTTAAACTTAAAAAGAAAATCAGCTTGAGACTGTTTTTAATCATTGACTGCAGTAGCTGAAGCACCAGGCAGTGTCCATTTATTACAGTCAAGCTGAAGGAAAAAAGCTTTCTGTAAAGACCCATGGTTTTCTCTTAAATTGGCAGGAACAACAAGCAGCATCATGGTTTGGCATCTCCGAAATGGCTGAGAGAAAGCTAAATCAATTAGCCTCAAGAGGCAGTGCATTGTCATTCGCATCGGATTACCAATGGCAAGCAGCCAGCTGTGGTTCATGGAGCAGACATTCACTCAAGGAAACGGGCAGGAAGGGATTGAGAGGAAGGAGAGGGAGCAGGGCGGCTTATTCAATTTGCTAAGGAAAGTGATTACACCTTCTTCCTAACATCCCCCTCACTGCTTCTCTACAAGCATACTGCTGAATGACTGTGGCACACCTTGCCAGAGTGTTCTTTTTGGCTGCTTTTACAGCTGTGCTCAGGCTATGAGAGTCTCAAGTGCAAACATTTTACCTTGTATTTACAATCTGTTTTGCTGCAGACTGTTTTTTTGTACTGTCCATTGCAGCTATGTGTTTGATTAGTAGAATCGACTCTTATGTCCTTCTGGTGTTTCTCATATATATATATATATTTATTCTGTGTGTGTGTGTGCGCGCGCACGTGTGTAAGCACATGGATATGTGACTGGTGAAATTGGACGGAGGTGGAGTGGCGATGATAAATCAATTAGAGTGCATAGGAGAATTAGGCTAATGAAGGTGACAGCAGGGCCAGCGTCCCACTCAGCCATGACTCAATCTTATTGGTGGGTGTGTATAAGCACACGTGTGTTCTTACAGGAGTAAGAGTTCATTTTTTCCTGATATTTAACAAAGAATTTAACCAAAATTTTCATTATGACATTCAATAAACAACTACAATTTCATTTCATTGCAGTGAAACATTATTTAAGATCTCCTTGACACTGTCCTCATGAGAAAAAACCCAAATACACTCTGAAACAACCGACTGTAGCTCAAAGTAAGCCTGATGTGCATCATTTGTGATCATGTAAATGTACATCAGTATTTTGTCATTCAAATTGGATTCTTCCATTTCCTGCAGAAATTCATTTGTTCCTTTATTGTCCAGCTGCTATGGGAATTTGTCAAAACAAATCCACATAGTGCAAAAACGTCCTCCTTATTACAATGGAGGTCCACAGCAAAATTAGACACAAGAGAAATACACTGTCAAGGTATAAGCACAATCTGATAATTTCATTATGAAAGGGTTGAGGACACCTATCTCCCATAGGGTGAGTGCGAGAGGTCAGAAATGTAACACAGGAGGTATGATGATTTACCTAATGCATGTTCTAGTTGACCGACTGTCTGCTCAAAAAAATGAAAGGAACACTTTTTAATCAGAATATAACATTAATTCAAACAGGAATGGTTTTACATGTGGAATTCACTGACAGTTTTCCCCTTGTTATTTTTTCTGACTGTTTTTTCACTATTTTTGCATTTGGCTAGGCTCAGTGTCACTACTGGTAGCATAAGGTGATACCTGGACCCTCCTATGTGCCATTGCCAGAAGGTTTGCTATGTCTCCCCGCACAGTCTCAAGAGTATGGAGGAGATTCCAGGAGACAGGCAGTTGCTCTAGGAGAGCTGGACAGGGCCTTAGAAGGTCCTTAACTCATTAGCAGGACCGGTATCTGCTCCTTTGTGCAAGGAGGAACATGAAGAGCACTGCGAGAGCTCTACAAAATAACCTCCAGCAGGCCACTGACTAAACATTCAGAAACAGACTTCATGAGGGTGTCCTGAGGGCCTGACATTCTTGAGTGGGCCCTGTGCTCGCTGCCCAGCACCACAGATCTTGATTAGTATTTATTGGTATTGTCTAGGAGCTCAGTGATGCCCTGGTCCAGATCAGGGAGGAGATCCTCCAGAATGCCATCCATTGTCTCATTAGGCGCATGCCCTTATGTTGAAAGACATGTATTAACGAGTAACAAGATCATGTGGAGACAATGGAAGAAGTACTTTGAGAAGCTGATGGATGAGGACAATGAGAGAGAGAGAGAGAGAGAGAGAGGGAGAGAGGAGGAGGAGGACAGATAGAGGAAAGATGATAAATCAGGAAGTGCAGAGTATTAGTAAGGGGGAAGTGAGGACAGCTATGAAAAGGATGAAGAGTAGAAAGGCAGATCACATTCCTGTGGAAGTATAGAGATGTCTAAGAGAGAGAGCAGTGGACTTTTTAATCAGAATGTTTAACACGATCTTGGAGAATGAGAGAATGTCCCAGGAATGCAGAAGAGGTGCACTGGTATCGATCTTTAAGAATAAGGGTGATGAGCTGCAGTAACTACAGAGGGATCAAGTTGATGAACCATACCATGAAGATATGGGAAAGGGCTATTGCAGCGAGGTTAAGTGGAGCAGTGACCATCAGTGAGCAGCAGCATGGCTTCATGCAGATGCAGAATTTGATTTCAGAGTGTTGTGGAGAAGTATAGAGAAGGTTGGAAGGAGTTTCACTGTGTCTTTGTGGATCTAGATAAAGAATATAATAGGGTGCCAAGATGGGAACTATGCTATTATTTGAGGAAGTCAGGAGTGGCAGAGAAGCATGTGAGGGTGGTGTGGGACATAAATGAGGACAGTGAGACAGTGGAGATAGAGGTGTGCAGTAGGAGTAATAGTTAAAAGTTGTGGGTAGGATTACAAGGATCACCTCTGAGCCCGATATTGCTTGCACTGGTGATGGACAGGTTTACAGATGAGGTCAGGCAGGAGGCTCTGTGGACTATGATGTTTGCAGATGACACTGGGATCTGTTATGAGAGCAGGTAACAGGTGGAGGAGAGCGTGGAAAGGTGGAGGTATGCACTGGAGAGAACAGGAATGAAAGTCGGTAGAAGTAAGACGAAATACATATGTGTGGATTAGAAGGAGGCAGGTGGAAGATGCAAGAGATAGAAGTAGTGAAGGTGAATGAGTATAAATACCTGGGATCAACCATCCAAAGCAATGGAAGGAGCACAACAGCGGTGAAGAAGAGAGTGCAGGCAGGGTGGAGTGGGTGTTGGGATGTTGAGGTATTCACTGGGAGTAAACAGGATGGACAGGATTAGAAATGAGTCCGTCAGAGAGACAGCTCATGTTGAGAAGTTTGGAGACAAAGTCAGTGAAACAAGGCCGAGATGGTTTGGACATGTTCAGAGGGATAATGGATATACTGGACAAAGGATGTTGAAGGTGGAGCTGCCAGGCAGGAGGAGAAGTTGAAGACCACAGAGAAGGTTGATGGATGTAGTGAAGGAGGACATGCAGAGGGTTGGTGTGAGGGAAGAGGATGCATGGGACATGGTGAGATGGAGACAGATGATCCATAGTGGCGACCCCTAACGTGAGCAGCCGAAAGAAGAAAAGAAAAAGATGTTAATCAGTTTTTTAGTCAGAACATTATTGTAACTTCAGCTGTACTTTTGTGCTACTTAAGTTTAGCATAATAATATTCTAAACTATGGTTATGGCCATGAAGAAGGTGCTAATTATCAGTGAGTTTACCACTGTAAACCCATTTACAGAATGTT
Source organism: Etroplus canarensis (assembly GCA_015106775.1). NCBI lineage: Eukaryota > Metazoa > Chordata > Actinopteri > Cichliformes > Cichlidae > Etroplus > Etroplus canarensis. Next base: position 10,826 of record VUQH01039068.1, read on the forward strand.
AGCTTAATTTAGCTTAACGTACTTCTCTTTTCTTTTTTCTACTCTTGCTTTGTTGTTGTTGTTGTGCTTTGCCTCAATAGCGTGCTGAACTATAAAAGAAAAACTCAATCTTGCAATCCTGAACTTGTATTGCACAGGCTTTGATCCCACTTGTTTTTTCAGCTCTAACCAGTAATTTTGTTGAATTTTTTAATAGGATTTTCAACCACAGTTGCAAAGTCTGTTCTTCTTTCTATTCGTGAAATTAAATTGGCTTGAGGTTGACTATGATATCTATTGCAACTTTAATACTAAGAATAAACGAGGGGCCTTAAAATTCACCAAACCACTCTCTTTAACTATAGAGCTTTTCCTTCATTTTACCACAGAGAATAATTCTTCTTCAAATCATAATCCATGAGCATATTGTCTTTACGCTATTATTTCCCTTTGGTTCTCACTTTGTCCATTTACTCTCTGAAATTACCCTTGTCATTTCAGTCTACTTTGTCAGTCTTTGGAAACAGCTGTTATTGCACTTCTCTTCTTGGGGCTTTCTCTTTCAACCGTCTCTCTTTCTCAGCCAGCTTGCCACTATTCATCGGGCTGTCATTCTTTTCACAGCATTCATGCCCCATCCTAGTAGTGGTATTTATTTTCTGTCAGGCGGCCTTTGTCCAAAACAGAATAGCATACTCATTACACACGTTCACACACTGAAGATGCTTGTGAACATGCGCTTCTTTCATACAGACGCATACTAATAATCCCCGGAGCGTTGTTACTAATCAGCCGTGGTTATGCGCTGTCCTGGGTCTGCTGTAGACTTTTCTTTTCCCTGAAAGAGATGTTTTCAGTGCAGTGCGAAGGAATTTTTTGGCTGTATCGCCATCCCCACCCGAAATAGTCAAACACCTTGTCTTTAAAAATATCATTTTCTGAGTGTTTAGAGATCATAAAGGAGAAAATTTCTGACAGTACATGCAAATTGTAACTCTCCATTTCAGTTCATGACATTTTCATCTTTGCACCTTTCAATTTGTATGTGGACAAACTACAGATTTTTTGCAGGAGAGAATTTCCAGCTGTGTTTTTATATGCTGTAAGGCTCAGCCAAGAAAAACACTGGTTGGTGTTAACTAGTGTTTTATAAGGATTTCCTAATTTGTGTTTTGTAGGGTTGCTCCATGAAATGAAGTCCCGAACCACAGTGGTCTTATATACTCTGAACCCTGTTAGAATAGGAATTATTTATTACTGCTTTCAATGTAATATTTAATAAATAATTATGAACTATAATATGACCACAGTGTTAATATTCAGACACAAATGTTTTTCTCTTGCAAACACAGATAAGCTAATCAAATGTTACAATACAAATTATAAATGCTATTTTAACATGCCACAATTCTACCCCTCTTTCACTCATTGTCATTCAGCCAACTGTGCCATCTAACTTCAACAGGCACATTTAATTTCCGCAATCAGAGACAGGGTTTTTAAAATGAATTGTAAAAACACCCTGGAACTCTATCCCTCTCTGTTCCCAACAAATCAAGAGCGGTCGACCATGGGAGACACTGAACCTCCATGCCCCCTAAGGAGGAGAAAGTAGAATTGGGTAACCAGAGATGCTCAGATAATGGCTGGGGCAAAATGACTGTACTGGGCTTCTGGTAAAGTTCTTGTGGGAGCCAGTGGTTGTTGAAGGGACCCCTGAACCTGCCTCCACACGAACCCGATAACCGTCCTTCAGCTCTCTGAAGAGGCTGTGGAGAACAAAATCGCTTTTGGGCGGAAGCGGGTGAAAACCTCAGGAGTCCTGTGAGCAGGCTATGTAGTTGTAACAATGTAGGGACTAGCTCCGTTGCCCACTCCCAGCAAATGGACCACTTGAGAGTTCTCTCAGCAGCCAAGATGCATCCTGCCTCTTGCCCGATGACGGCTGGGATAGGCTCCCGCCGAGTTTGAAAGTTAATTAATATGTGAAAATGACTCGATTCTATAATGTGCCTTATGCTTTCACAAAAGCAGGTTGTAACTTGTGTTTGATGCAGTGAATGGCAGTCAGATTAGGCGTGGTCTTTTCAGACAGGAGTGTGGCTGCAACATCAGTTGCAAAGCCAACAAACTGTGCACAGAACATTTCTTCAGGGACGCCTTTAATAGCAAGGCTTTCTGTCTGCAGAATGTCACAGACAGCAGCCCCAGTGCATAACTGCAGTTCAACAAGTTGAAATGAGAAGTTGCAGAACCTACCTCTGTAGGAGATTCTTATCAGCATGTGTGCCCCCCTGAATGTATTTCATTTTTCTTTTATTTAGACAGCGGTAGTTTTCATGCTGAAACAGACACGTTTTGCGGGGTAAAGAAAAGTTGGAATCCTACAGGATCCAGATCATCCCCACTTACTCAGTGCCATCTCTACTTTCACAGGAGCATGAGCGCTGAAAGTGAAGGTCCATTTCTGATTTGATGCTGTAGACAGAGGAATACATTTTTATCCCCACCAGGCATAAACTATGATATAGCAGAGGTAAATTGCACTCTAAACCTGACAGTGAAAATCGTATAGTTCATACAAGCAGATATTTTGTTGCTATTAGTGGAGGTGGCAGTGAAAAATGAGTTCAGTGCCTTGTAAAAACATTCATTTTTTTCAGATGTTTTCTCCAATATCAGGTTAAAGGATTAAGACATCAAGACTGATTGAAATTCGGACTCTTTTGTTTTTCTTGGTAGAGTCAGGGTTCACTTTTTGTAGTTGATGGTGTTAAGTTATATGATGCTTGCTTCTCCCTTGATGAAGTGCTTTTGTTTTATATTCATAGAGATGACATGCCTCTTTTGAGGCATTCTTTACTAGCGCTCTTTTGTGGTTTCCTTCATAAAACATCGTGTATCATTTATTCAAATCGCCACATAATGAACAATATTGTTTTCTTATGTCAGAAAAAAAACAGATCCAGCCTTCTGTAACTTGATGCGTGGTGTCATGGAAACCTGCAGTATGGTGTCTTCTGAAACTGCTCTCTGATTGATAGTCTGTATGTGAAATTGGCAGAAGGGCAGGATTTGTTTGCCTGGTTACAGAGGAGCATTTAAAATGCTGATCAATAAGTTTACAGCCTTTGAATAGGGAACATGCTGCAGAGCTTTTACAAGGCCTTTGGACCAGTCAAGGAGAAAGCCATTACCAAAAGGCTTTGACTGAACAGATGAGCTCAGTCAGAGTCCTGGCAGAACAATAACAGGGACAATCATTCAAGTTTATAAATACACCATTCAACATCTGTCTGCTCAAAAGCCTAGCTGACTGTTAAGTGTCAGTGCAGATAAGATAAAGTGAAAGAAGCAATCCACTTGACATTGTGAATGTAAAAGTACAGCCAATGCACACTGCCTGGCCAAAATAGTCCCCACCTGAATTTAACAAAGCAAATAGGTAAGAGCTTTTTGTTGGATCATCACTGCAGTGATTAATATGTTTTGGGTGGCAACAATGGCAGAAGACATATCCCATGGTCAGGGGAAAATGTCACCCCATTTCAGATGGGTCAAATTATTGGCCTGCATCAAGTAAACAACAGAGATACTGAAACTGCTAAAACTGACTTAAGAACTGTGCAATGCCTTATTAAAACCTGGAAGGATATTGGTGAACCATCATTTTTGAGGACGATATTTGGTTTGTTCTTGAGTGATCATGATCGGAGATCATTTAAATGTTTGCTGGAATCATATCGATGCCCCCGTCATACCTCGTACCTACCATACAAGCCTGTGGGGGCAGTGTTATGATCTGGGGTTGCTTCAGTCGTTAAGGTCCAGGTTCAGCAATATTATGAGCCCAAAAAAATGAGGTCAGGTGACTACCTGAACATACTAAATGACCACTTTTTTCCATCACTGGATGTTTTCTTCTCTGATGGCACTGGCATAACCCAGAATGACAATACCAAGATTCATCTGGGTCAGCATGTGAAAGTGGTACATGTTGCATGAGACATCATTTTCATACACTGATTGTCCACCATGAAGTCCAGACTGTAACCCCATTGAGAATCTTTGGGATGTACTGGAGAAGTCTGTCCACAGTGGTCCGACCCTCCCATCATCAATACAATATCTCAGTGAAAAATTACTGCAACTCTGGATTGGAAATGAATGCGACATTGCATAAAGCCTTTTGGAACAATGCCATGGTGAAGGCATGCTGTCATCAAAGCTAAAGGCGGTCCATAGAAGAGTGCCACCATTCCACTGCCATGTATCTTGCGTCTTATGAAACACTTTCACACAATCCAACAAATAGTCTTGTCATTTCTGGTTCAGATTTGGCACTCTTGAGTGGGTAAAGTTTCCCTAATCAGGGAAAGTTGGTGTCCAGGTGCCTCTTTGTCTTGTGGCACCATATTAGCATTCACCAACTTCTCCTGACGAATGATGCACTTGGGCTGGGGGCATCTGACATCCCTGGTCCAAAATACAGATAACTTTCATATTACTTTTTCTCTTTTATTTAGGTGGTCTTCCCCACCCTGTTAACTGAGAACATATCATGGTCTTATATTTCTCATCATCTGGCAGCTGCATGAAAAGACTAGTACACAGCACTGTTAGAATAAATTAATAAATAATTTAATTTCACACTTTGTTCTGATTTATGTTGCAATAACAGCATATGGTTGTCACAAAATCCCTCAGGACACCTGTGCTTGCCTCACAACTATGTCTCGGCACACCATTTGGAAATGAGGAGAAAGGGTTATGTTGCTTTCACAGAGTATATTAGCATTGACGTGTAGGTGTTTAATGAGATTCAGCAAAAATATGATTTTTGAGAAGACTGGTCGTTTGATTCAGTTATTGCTTTACATAGTTTTGTGATGTGGTTTCTGTGGAGGTAGGCCTTGTCCTGATTCACCTATAAGACTTCTACATACACTTTGAGGGTATGACGTAAAATTACGCAATGAATATCAACATCAGAGATCGCTATTGACATCTTCTACAAATAGCCCGAAGGACCGATAAGCTAATGCCATAGCGAGGCGTCGATCTATCCATTTACAGTTCATAAGAATCACTACTCCTCCTGCAGTATTGGCCAGTGTTTAATCAAAGTTACACAAAATGATCACCTAATGGGTCTTCACACAAATCGGGCTCAATGTGAAAGTCACGTGTCATTTTACTGTTACTTTTCCATTTTCACAAGAATCGCTACTCCTAAGAGTATTGATCTG
>VUQH01039068.1:16900-28362 GCA_015106775.1 Etroplus canarensis
GGCGGTCACATTTAAATTGTAATGTGAACGACCACGCAGAAAAAAAAAAATCGGATCTCAGCAAAAAATTGGGACTGCCTGCAATGTGAATGTATTAATTTTTATTTCACCTGAATTTTACTGCGTCAAATCAAAAAAGTTGGAATACACTTGGAAGTCACAGCAAGGTAACAATACTTCTGCTCTGCAGTAGACACACACTAGATACAGTCAAGTCTGAGAAAATTCAGTGCATTTAGCAAAATGAGGTGCTGATTTTTTTGTCCTTTCCTGGATCATGTAAGAAAACATGATAGCATAGTTTTGTTATAAAACGCTCATGAAAGAATGACATAAGTTATATTTACTGCTAAATTTTGAAAGTAGCCATTGCAGCAAGATAAAAATTAATATTTGGAAGTTTTCCAAATAATTTATCACCCCATTCTTTCACTTTATTCTGCTGTGACATGAATGCAAGCTGCAGGATCATTCAGCAGAGAGGAACAGGTAAATCTCTAAAGTAATCCTTGTTATTTGCTGGCACCAAAGCAGACACTCAGAAAATCTCCCCGTTTGGCACGAGGGTGAGTTTCTCCTCTGGGTCATGTCCAATGTGAAATGACACAGAACGAAATCAAGAGAAGCATAGCCAAGAAAAAGACAGGAGTAATGAGGAGCAGGAGGATGCGGCAAGGAAAATGAACAAAATTATATAAAGGATCTTTGTAATTATATCCAAATGGTAGGTTTTTGATAATAAGGGCTTTGTGAATGAATGGGTCACACAAAAAACAGAACTTGGAATCTTGACGTGCCCAGAGCTTCCTCCCATTCTCCCTGCAGCTCACTAATCAATAGGGCTGGATGGGCAAGATGGGGCTTTCTAACCTGCCATCAGCCAGCTGCTCTCCTCCAGGCTCCAGGAAAGAAAAGAAACAACCAGTGCGAAAACAGACACACCAATTCTGCCACAGAAATCTCAGCTTTAGAGAAACTGACGGTGAAGGTCTGTCAGTTGGCGCTCCTCAAAAATTGTTTTCAAAAGGTATTTCTTTACAACATGAAATGAGCAACATTACACTTAGAAAAACAGTAATATAATAACCTGCCCCTACAAGCGGTGTGATATTGTCAGTTTTTATGGACAGCAGCATTAACAAAGCAACAAAACACTCCTGCACAGACGCTTGCCTTGAATATTTTAGGTTACGTTATGGTCATTGTTTTTAATTATTTTAACTTGATTATTTCTCAGGCTCTAAACACCACCAATGAGTCTAGAGGCCAGAGAGGATGAAGAAGCCAGTTCGAGTGCATATTGAATACTTTGTCATTGCAAAATTCATTAAATTGTAGTTGTGTAACCCATCCAAAAATGTTTCTTATTGCAAAATTACTTGATTAAAACAATATATAATTGTTTTACTGTTTTTTTTTGTGAAACTTTATCTTTTGCACTTAGTTGTACAAAAATTGTTGTTTTAACCTTAAAGAAGTGACTTTTGCTGAAACTCTTTGTGGGCGTCATAGCAGCTTATGTTTTTGAAGCTGCTATAGGCTTGTATCTTAACATCAGAACCAAATATTTTCTTGTTGCTTATCTTTTGCATATTTCATACCAAGCCATCTCCAATACAGTTTTTTTTAAACAAACTGAGAATGGGACTTTCAAACATACATAACAATTCAAACACTTTCTCATATGAAATCATGAAAAAATAGTTCTATCTTTGGAAGGTGAGAGCATTTTTGTGTTGTTTTGTAAGAAGCAGATTAAGGACTTGTGGGGGAAGTTAACTAAAACTGAAAATAATTTTAACTTCAGCACGTCGTCAAGATGCCTGAATGCACTGAGTTACTGCCATGCGATTAGCTGATTAAATATTTGCATTAACAAGAAGTTTAATAGGTGTACCTAATACAGTGACAGGTGAGTGTATTTGTTAGTAGCTAATTTTTAGAACTATAAGTTACTGGTTTTGGAATACATTACATGATCTCACTAGATGGTATAGAGCTGAAATGATTAGTCCTGACTAATGGAGTTGTTGGTGCTGTTTATTTTCTTATCCTTTGCTGCTTTCCTTTCTTTTGAGTGGGTGTTAAATTAGCATGCTTCGGGATTGTTGGTTGCCCAAAACAAGACGCATTCGTTTATGATGTACAATTGTCACTGTTTTCTAGTACTGTAGGTCGAAGGATTAATTGATTAATTAAAAAAACTGATAACTGATTTGGTATGACAGTATTGTAGAGGGTTGTACTAACAAAGCGAAAGTTCACAAATGTACTTACATCATAGCAAAGCAGACAGCCTCACAGGGTGTCTGATATTGAATGCTGCAGTATTTTCGGCACAATTGGTTTCCACTGGTCTCTCAGTTTTTTCTGGCGCTCATCTGAGAATATGCCCTGCCTTTTGTACGCTCAGCACAGACCAAACTAGGGATCAATGTCAGTCAGTGTCAGTTTCTAAATCAAGCTGAAGCAGAGTTTCTACTTCTGTGAGAGGGGCTGTTTTACTGTGTCTGAAATTGTCCATTTAACCTCCTGTAATACGTTTTAATTAGGCTTTGATTTCCATTCATCATAGGATTTTTCATACTGAATATAAGATTCTTTTCACAGGCCACTTGTGCTGTGTGTATTTTCACAAAGCCTTTACTAGAAGTTTTTATATAAAAATTTACTGTTGCTTATGTGATAAAAGAGATTTTTAGCCTTCTCTTTGAAATTGTAAAAAGACTTTCTAGAGTGTATTGAAACTTCTAAAATAAATCTTCATTTTTCCAGGTAGCTTGCTGACTTATTATTTCTCCTTTTGTAATATCATGCAGTTACTCTATAATCATATATACTGTAGCCTGCCTGCAGTGTAACATTCATCTTATGCAAAAGTAAAGACCACCATGTGCTTGGAGTGTTTTCAGGAAGAGCAATGTTTATTTTTAGATTTTAAAGTTTAGAAATTGATTAATTAAAATGAAAAAGCCAAAGCTTTCATTTTGAAAGTGTTTAAACACTGGCACATCTTTTTATGCCCCATGTGAGAGTGCTCATTGATATACAAGTGGTTCTTGTATGTGATTTTGCAATTGACATCTGCATTTGGTGTAATTGCCATTAATTTCTTTAGGCTTGACTCCTATTTAAAGATCAATACGATGTGATCACTGTGGAGCAGTCAATGAATCTCATGAAGTCTATAGTTTCAGGGTTACAGGCCTTTTGCACTGTGTCTTTGTGGATGTACATAAAGCATATGATAGGGTGCCAAGAGAGGAACTGTGGTATTGCATGAGGAAGTCAGGAGTGGCACAGAAGTATGTGAGGTGGTGCAGGACATGTATGAGGACAGTGAGACAGTGGTGAGGTGTGCAGTAGGAGATGGGTTGAAGGTGGTGGATGGGATTACGTCAGGGATAAGCTCTGAGCCCCATTTTTTTTGCATGGGTTAGTTCACATGAGTTCACGCAGGAGTCTTTGGGCACTACCATTTTTGCAGATGACATTGTGATCTGTGGAGGAGAGCCCGGAGAGGTGGAGGTATGCACTGGAGAGAAGAGGAATGAAAGTCACTAGAAGAAAGACAGAATACATGTGTGTGAATTAGAGGGAGGCAGGGGGATGATGAAGGTGCAAGGAGTAGAGATGGTGAAGGTCCAAATAAATGGACAGAGCACAAGAGAGGTGAAGAAGAGAGTGCAGACAGAGTGAGTGGAGATGAGTGCCAGCAAGAGTAAAGGGGAAAGTTTACAAGACTGTAGTGAGACCTGCTATGATGTGTGGTTTGGAGATGGTAACACTGTCAAAAAGACAGAAGATGGAGCTGGAGGTGACAGAGTTGAAGATGCTATGATTTTCACTGGGAGTGACCAGCATGGAATAGATTAGAAGTGAGTACTGTACATCAGCGAGACAGCTCATGTTGAACAGTTTGGAGATAAAGTCAGAGAGGCAAGGTTGAGATGATTCGACCATGTGCAGAGGAGGGATAGTGGACATACTGCACAAAGGATGTTGAAGATGGAGCTGCCAGATAGGAGGAAAAGAGGATGGAGAAGGTCCGTGGATGTAGTGAAGGAGGACATGACGAGGTTGGGTGCTTCAGAGGAAGATACAAGAAATAGGGTGAGATGGAGAGATATAAAGATAGATGTAAAGCACAAAGCTATTTATCTTTATTTCATAGTGTGCATCTGTTACTGAATATGTATAAATATTAGAGCCTGCATTTTGGCAATCTACTTTAGCCATCGTTACTAATCGAATGATGTCAAGTTGTAGTGAATGACGTAGGTTAGGGCATGTACCGTGCTATGCGTTGCAACAGTATTGTCTGACTGTCCAAGAATCTTTCTGATTTTAAATAGTAATCATTTCATGATTACATTTGGTGGAAGTCCTAAAAGCTGAAAGGATATTAGATAAACTGGAACATGCGTCACTATGACATAATCTTTCCTATTAAAGGTCAAGATACATGCCATCCTTTTTATTTGGATGTTCTTATACAGTCAATAAACCAATTCAGTGAACTAATTTGAACATATGTATATTTAGTTCAAAACTTATGATTTAGTTATTTTTTGATGTTCAACAGAGGCACTTTGCTTTTCTGATTAATCCGACCTGGTCAGGCTATTCTGATATGGTGATTATGTTTTGGTGGGTTAATTTAATCTTTTAATTTCAATAAGGTGAGGACAGATTTTAAAATTTCATCAGAGCTTTGAAATCCAAAATACTATAAGAAAGTACATAAAGTATTTGACTTTTACTCAGGACAAGGAGAGGAAATGTGTTGGAAACAAAGCATCACTTTATTACACTGGAATTTGTGTGCATGCTCCTTTTTTACACAGATTCAGATTAATTTAAAATAAGCATGGCTTCACTGTTTATCTAATCATGATAGTATTTTACAGTATTTTTAATATTTACAAATATTTTATTTTTTGTCTTCCTATTTTAGTCATGGGCCACCGACTTTGAGTGGTTGGGCTGGATACACTTCCAACAGACTTTATTATTAAACTATGATAAATCAAGCATATGTCACCCACTGACAATGTGGGGAACTAGTTAAGGACAGTCTGCTCTCTTTAGAATATGTTCTCCAGGAATCGTTTCAATGGACAACATGGAGCAGGTGTTTCTCCTAAAGGAGGTGCAAAGTCAAAAGTTCATCCGCCTAAAAAGAGGGCTCCAAACCCCAGGGTAGCACTAGTTATTCGGGGTAAAATACATCGTCTGTTGCAAGGGTCTGCAGACCAACATGTCCCAGATTCTCACCTCTATTATGCAGGTATTGAGGAAGAAGAGGAGAGGGAAACACATGAGAGCAGAAAGGAGCATAGAAGTGTATATCCAAAGGTTAGCCCAAGAGCTGAAGCCTACTCCCCAAAAGTTTCAAACAGCAAAGGACACGGAGTAGCACCTGGGCCACCATGCGTAGGAGAGGTGGAGCTGAACAGAGAGGGGTGTATAAGAATACCCTGCACTTTGCAGCATAAAAGCTGCAGATCACCAGCAAATATAAAACGAATCTCCTTTGAGGAAGGACTTCGGGAAGCTCCTGAGCAATTGCGGCCATCCCCACACTACACTACAATCGGCCCAGATGTGAATGGCAAGAATTTTGCATCAGCAGCGGGAAGGAATTTTTCTTCACCCCGTATTCGGCCAAAGAGACCATATTCTACTGGTGACTGTGTTGACTACAACTTTAACAGAACTCTCCCTGGTGCACTGCTAGAAGAGGATGAAGATAAAGAGGAGGAGTCAAGTGCCATCATTGAGCACATTCTAAAAGAGCTGAGAGGGATCAATAAGATCCAGGAGGAAATCTCTGACCTCAGGGATTACCTGACCTCAGTTCGTGGGTCAGTTGAGGAAGTATCATCTTGCGTAGATGCTGTATTGTTGGAGATTGAGGGCATTCGATCTAGCAACAAGGCTGGGGTGCATGCAGGTACTTGGTCAGGGGTAGGGTGCAAAGACAGCCCATCCTCCCGCAGAAGGCCTGCAAGTGCTTATGGTAGTTTAGGTAGTGCAATGCCAAAGTCAGATTCAAATTGTTTTCCTCAAGTAATCACTGAGCGCCACAGCATACACGGAGAATTGCTACTACCAAGGACAGAAGACTCAACTGTGTCCCCAATTGCTGAATCAGTGGATCATCAGGAACTGGAGGAGCCAGAGGATACCTCTGAGCATAGTTCTGACATCCCTGTAGGTGCCATAGCAAGAAAGCTCAGCTTTGGCTATCTTGACAGGCAGGATGGTCAAGACTGTCTAAGCACCAGCTCTTTGTCTTCTGGTCATAGCTCGAAGTCTGAATCAGACACAGAAAGACCATCATCTAGTCATGGAAGAAAGCAAGAAAGAACTCATGATGGGGAGGGACACTGGACTGACACTGTACCAACACACAGTCTTACCAGGGAATCTGTGTGGGATAGGGAATCTGCTTACATCAGGGACAGGGGTCTGAGTGAGCATGAAAGTGAGAGCCATCTTTGCTGTGAAGGAGCTGGTAGCTGGGAACACTACAGAGGTGCAGGAGGATATGGGGTATCTGGGCCGTGTTCTACTGAAAGTTCAGAACATCTCTCTATACACTCCGGAAAGCATTACAACTCACCCGCCAGCACTTCTAGCAGAGAGGAATGGCAGTCTCGGAGGAGACGTTCTCAAAGTCAATCTGGGATTCATGTATCTGCAGATCCAAACACTGAAAACTCCACTGTAGGATATGAGTGTGCCGCTGATTTGTCCTACCCTCAAAGTTCTGGTTACCACTCAGTTGATGGGCATGATGCCGAAGCAGAGGAATCTGATTATAGGCAATCCACTGACTTGAGCTACACGACTAGCTCTCAAGTTGAAACTTATTTAGCCTATGAAGAATCTTCAACAATGACATGGACTGAGGCATCTTTGGGTACCACTAGGAGTGAAAATTCATTCATCCATATGACTGAAACCAGTAACCAAAGCTTAGGAAGTCGGTTCCCTCAGCCTGGCAATGCAGATCCCCAAGCTGGGGGTTTCAATGTCAAACGCATTGGTAGAGCTGTACTTGATTTTAGCTCTGCCTTGCGGGGTGCATTGCGCAAACTTGAACCACCTGGAGCTGTGAATCCTGAAGATGAAACAGACTTTGAAATATCAATGCCTTCTGACCACCCTACAACTCAGTTGCCTTTGAAACCTTTATCCTATGAGACACACTTTGTTCAAACAGCTGATGAAACCCAGAAAGGTGATCTGGTTGATGGTGATAATATTGCTTTTAGGGAAAGCAAAACCAGCACTATAGATAAATTAGATAATTTATACATGGAACCCATGCTTAAAGAAGCCAACAACAGCCTTACATTGGAATCTACAGAAATGTGCCAACAAACTTTTTCTGACAAGGTCCCACTGTGCCCTGAGGAACTCCCAGTCTGCACTGACCCGGTTTTCAGTAGTGCTGCAAAGCTGCCTCAGCTGCCTGATGGCCTTACGGAACAACCTGCAGAAACTCCTGCAGAAGGTTCTGCAGATGTGAGCATTAAAGCTCAGCTTTCACAGTGTACCACTGCAGATTCCTTGTCAGTCTCTATTTTGGCTGATGAATCTGGAGTCCTGGAAGACCAAGGACAAAGTGACAAGCCACTGCCACAGCAACCTACCACAGACACTGCTACGGCCTCAGAAGACAAACCGGAAGGAGATGCAGCAGAGCCGTCCACAGACATGAGCCAGATGGATGAACGTAGGCTAAAGTGTCTGAGGAGCTTTCAACAGATTCTGAGGGAGAAGAGGGAGACCAGGCGCAACCTAGCCAGTATGACTATGTCCACCTTCTCTCAGGAGGACTTTGAACAAGGTAGCCATTAGACATTCTAAGTTGGGCTCATTGGTTGTTTCACAATGTGCATTTTCTTTAGACCTTTTTGAGTACCTGTATCAGTATTGATTCATTGGCTTTTAGTCACCACTAACACCAAGTATCGACCTGATTGTGTTAAATTATTAAGCTACATTCCACTCTGAGATGTGGTGTATTAAATACAGAAAAGCAAAAATGTAATTCAATTGGTCATTCCAGTACATGGGTGTCAAATAGAAGGGGCCCGCCAAAGGGTCCAGCCCAGCCAACTGGATGGCTTTGGAAGATGTGGACATTTCAAATAAGGAGGGCACAAATGTTGGACCTTTAGCTTTAGTTTCATCAGTCTTTTTACTGGCAAGTAAATGACCTATGGCTTGTTATACACCAAAGCAAGAAATCAAGAAAGAAATGTACATTTTCCTTATTATTTAGTATTTAAATTGATAACAGAAACAGTTTCATTGGTTCACTGACTCCATTTGAGTATTGAATAAAAAGAGATATGATACACTTATAGTACTTTTTATCTTTTTACGCTTTAAAGAGAACTCTGGGTAAAAGATCATGGGTATTTTAATTTCCCCCCCTTTTTTTGCATAAAACATAATTGAGTCATCATTTAACTTTTATGGGGATCACATGTACTTCTAATAACAAACAAAAAACTTTTCTTTTCCTTCCCACCTTCCTGTCATCAAAGCCTCTTACTGTTACTGAAACTCTTTGATCTGCCGTGGTTGCAGTGCATCATTTATACTGATGAAAGCACAACCACTGGTGTCCTCTTTGAGTATGCTCACGTAGCGGTTATGAATAAGCCCTTTTGCCAAAAATTCCCTCATGTATTTGCCGTACCAAACATTTTCTGCTGGCACTGTAGTTTTCTACCCCCTTGAGAGTAATGTATCACCTGCCACTCAAGAGTCCCCAACTCCTCTCCAAGGCATCAGCAGTGGCCATTTGCTGAATTAGAAAACATTAATTATCTCATTGGAAAGCCAGTCTGACATTAAAGAGGAAAGAGAAGCGGAATATTAAGAGTCATTTTCATGATGAATTATACATGTTAATGAAACATTTATGACCTCAGACCCCATCTATCTGATAGCTCAGCGACTGTGCTGCTTTTAACGTTACTCAAGCATTTACGACAAAATGAATAATCCAGGGTGTGGCTTGTTATTTCACATGATGAGTCAAACTAGTCCATGACTGTTGTTCTTTTGTTTTTCTTTTTTCCTTCTGTGCTGTTTTACAGATGGAAGTCAAGATGGAGATCAGGTTACTCTTTCGTGGTTTCTCACATATTATAATTATGGACGTAACATCTTGTACATTTTATCACGCCTGCGTCTGTATTTAATTTTCTTTTCCATTGTGTTTATATTGTTTCTTGTCAGTCCCCGGTGACTGATCAGTTAATCCTGAAAATGCTGGCTTTAGGTTTTTGAGATTTTGGCCCTCATGCATCGGAGTTCTGGCATATGTGGGAATAAGAATGCTGTACAGGAATATGCCAGTATGATTTGGACGCAGAGTGATGAAACATAATATTGGTGTTAAGCCTATCAGCCTGCCTTCTTGTCATGGTCATCATTTTTTCTTAACCAGTTGTTAGAAAAAAAAAACTACCAAAAACATGGGTTCATGTTTGGTATGTGTTGTTTTATGTTTACTTTACATGGTGAAATCACTTTTCGGAGGCTTATATATAACCCCCAATTCCAAAAATGTTTGGACGCTGCATAAAATTTAAATAAAATCATACTGCAATGATTTTCAAATCTCATAAACCATTATTTTATTCACAAAAGAACCTGGAAAACATATCAAATGTTGCAAGTGATACATTTTACTATTTCATAAAAATACTAGCTCATCTTGAATTTAATGGCAGCAGCGTCTCTAAAAAGTTGGCACAAGGCCATGTTTCCCACTGTGTAGCCTCTCCTCTTCTTTTAACAACAGTCTATAAACATCTGGGAACTGAGGAGACCAGCTGCTGGACCTTTGGGACAGGAATGTTGTCCCATTCTTGTTTGATATAGGATTCCAGTTGTTCAACAGTCCTGGGTCTTATTTCTTGTACTTTGATATCATAATACGCCTCTGTTTTCAGTTAGTCCAGCACCCGGACTCTTCTACTCCAAAGCCATGCTGTTGTAATACCTGCAGTATGCAGTTTAGCATTGTCTTGCTGAAATACGAAAGGGCTTCCCTGGAAAAGACGCTGTCTGGAGGGGAGCATATGTTGCTCTAAAACCTGTATGTACCTTTCATCATAGATGGTGCCTTTACAGATGTGCAAGTTGCCAGTACCATAGGCACTAATGCACCCCCATACCGTCAGAGATGCAGGCTTTTGAACTGAGCACAGATAACAAACTGGATGGTCCCTCTCCTTTTTAGTCTGATTTCCAAAACGAATTTAAGTTTTCAATTTGTCCAATCACAGAACAGTTTTCACTTTGTCTCAGTCTATTTTACATGAGCTTTGACCGTGAGAAGACGATAGTGTTTCTGGATCATGTTCACATATGGCTTCTTCTTTGCATGATAGAGCTTTAACCTGCTTTGTGGATGGCACAGCCACCTGTGTTCACAGACAATTTGTGGAAGTGTTCCTGAGCCCATGCAGTGATTTTTAATGACAGAATCATGTGTGATTGCAGTGCAGCCCCGCCTGAGGGCCCAAAGATCATCAGCATCCAATATTGGTTTTCAGCCATGTCTCTTGCGCACAGAGATCTCTCCAGATTCATGTAATTTTTTGATGATATGATGTACTGTAGATGATAGGATTTTCAGAGTCTTTGCAAATTTTACATTATAGAACATTATTCTTGCAGATTGCTGAATCTCTGCTCTTTATTGAGAGACTCTGCCTCTCTAAGGTGCTTCTAAGGGGTTTCTTTTTAGTATCACTTACTTTTCCAGCCTCTTCTTGCCTGTTCCAATTTTTTTGAGACATGTCGCTGCCAACAAATTCAAGATGAGCTAGTATTTTTCATGAAATAGTAAAACGTCTCAGTTTCATCATTTGATATGCTTTGTATGTTCTTTTGTGAATAAAATATTGGTTGACATGATTTGCATTGCTTTTTATTTATATTTTACACAAAGTCCCAACCTTTTTGGATATTGTTTTGTATGTGTGGGGGCAGTTCACTGGATTGCCGGGTCCTCTGTGGCGTGCACTACTGAAATTCAGCCAACACATTTGAGTCCCTGTGCTTCTGTCTCATTTCCTTCTCTCTTTCTTCTGCATCTCAGGCTTGTGCATGTGCATGCACCACTGTTATGAATCCAATAAAGCCAGACCGAATAGCTGAATGCATGACTTATGACATTCTTTTTCAGAGCCGGGATCAAGATGGTGACCCCAGCAAGCACCCATGGGCCAAGCCAGGGTCAGTAAAACACTTCTGATGTGTGTGGTTATATGTGTGTGTGTGTGTGTGTGTGTGTGTGTGTGTGTGTGTGTGTGTGTGTGTGTGTGTGTGTGTGTGTGTGTGTGTGTGTGTGTGTGGCACAAAAGATGTCATTTTAACAGGAAAGCAAGAAAATTTTATTCCTAAAGCACATTTTATATGTG
>VUQH01039069.1:0-19401 GCA_015106775.1 Etroplus canarensis
AATATCGATGCCACACTCTCTCAGGTCTGATTCATAGAAGATCAGGTTGCCTTTCTGCAGCTGCTCAAAAGCCAGCTTTCCCAGAGACTCAATCATCTTCCTGCTCTCTGGACTCCAGTGTGGCTCTGTCTTAGCTCCCCCATCAAACTTGACCACCTTCATTTTGACCTGAGCCACCAGAAGGTGGATGTACATCTCTGTCAGGGTCTTGGGCAGATCTCCTTCTCCTCTGGTTTTCAGCACATCCTCCAGAACTGTAGCAGTGATCCAGCAGAAGACTGGGATTTGGCACATGATTTGGAGGCTTTGTGATGTTTTGATGTGGGAGATGATCCTGCTGGCCTTCTCCTTATCTCTGACTCTCCTCCTGAAATACTCCTCCCTCTGTGTCTCATTGAATCCTCTCACCTCTGTCATCCTGTCAACACACTCCGGAGGGATCTGACTGGCTGCTGCAGATCGTGTGGTTATCCAGAGACGAGCCGATGGAAGCAGCTTCCTCCGGATGAGGTTTGCCAGCAGCACATCCACTGAGGTGGACTGTGTCACATCAGTTAGGATCTCAGAGCTGAAGTCCAGAGGAAGTCGACACTCATCCAGACCATCAAAGATGAACACAACCTGGAAGTCTTCAAAGCTGCAGAATCCTGCTTCTTTGTTTCAGGAAAGAAGTGATGAACAAGTTCCACCAAGCTGAACTTTTTCTCTTTCAGCACATTCAGCTCTCTGAAAGTGAATGGAAACATGAAGTGTATGTCCTGGTTGGCTTTGTCTTCAGCCCAGTCCAGAGTGAACTTCTTTGTTAAGAATGTTTTCCCAATGCCAGCCACTCCCTTTGTCAGCACAGTTCTGATTGGTCCATTTCTTCGAGATGAGGCTTTAAAGACATCTTCTTGTCTGGTTGTAGTTTCTGGTCTGTCTGGTTTCCTGGATGCTGTTTCAATCTGTCTGACCTCATGTTCATCATTGACCTCTGCAGTCCCTCCCTCTGTGATGTAGAGCTCTGTGTAGATCTGATTCAGAAGGGTTGGGTTTCCTGCTTTAGCAATCCCCTCAAACACACACTGGAACTTCTTCTTCAGATTGGCTTTGAGTTTACTTTGGCTCTTTGCAGCACCAGTTCCTAAACAAACAAAAATGTATTTTATAGTAGATAAATGAATAATGGAAATGCAAACATTTTAATTATGCCTGTAAATACTTTCTTTCTCCATTCATTCTTTAGAACACATGGTCAAGCAAACTGTGTCTGACTTTTCTCAGTCCGTATGAAAACACAGAGCTTAGTTTATTTTGCTGGTAAAGCTTTAAGGTGTGAAGGGTAACATGCAACAAGGTTTTTGGAAAAGTTTTGAAAAAGTGTTTAAAACATATTAATGTCTCCCATGTTGCCTCCATTTCCTCTCTCCATCAAATCCTCTTACTGCTCTGCAGATGCTCAGCCAGCTCCTCCTGCTTCATTCTCCTCAGGAAGTACAGTGTGATCTTCACAAATGACTCTCTGCTGATCCTCCTCTGCTCTTTATCCTTATCCCCCAAAACCTCCTCATCGTCCTCCAGTCTGTCTACGCATTCATGAAATTCTGAATTTATGGACTTCTGTATTTTCTTCAGCTCATTCCTTACAAAACTGATGATGTTCTCCTCTAGAAGCTGGAACAGAGAAATATATAGAGTTTACATTAAGCTTAAATAAAGAGAGAAAGTCCGATTTATGCACAGCAGTGTGGACAATATTAGGCTCAATATAGATAAAGTTGAAGGAGCTAAAATATCTTCAACAATGACTGAACATTAGAACTTCATCAAAGTGTTATTTTGACCTAAATGTATCTAATAATCCTCTCTCTGAGTCTGTTACACATTTTATGAGTGAATCTATATTAAATTCTTCTGTGGAGTTGATGTGATATTAACGTGTTAAATCTAGAATTGTTCTCACCATAAATATGGAGTCCAGATGTTTTTGAGGCTGAGGGACAGACTGACCACTGAGAACCTCTGAGCTCTGCTGGTTAACGCTGCAAAAACATTCAACTTTAGCACATGTACAGTTTGTTAAAGGTGTGTTCTATAATGATGAATCCTGGCAAGAGAGATTAGAGACCCACTATGTGTAAAAACACATCAAGTTTGATGAATGACCCTATACTGAACCCAGAAATACCCCCCAGCAAAACACTCGTAACTCTCATTGAAGAATCCAGTCTATCAAAGGCTCATAGAAAAATTGTGGGTTACTAAAACAAATTCCAAGAGCCTTCCAAGGATCTGCTGAGAAAACAATGGGTTTTACTTCAACGACCAGAGTGTCTTGAGTGTGACGGTGTCAGAATGCATGAGAAGTGAGCTGAGTCTGTCTCTCATTGTGATGGAGAGGTGGGAAGCCTAGATATTTGTCGAAGGAAACTCATCTGAGATTGGAAAAGAAAACAGAAAGATAATCAAGATTTTGTGGGGCAAAATCCCCAGTAAATTTTTCAATGAAGTCAGCTTTGAGATATCACAGGAGAAAACATCTGTGGGGTGACATGATAATAGATTGTTTCTCCAGCCGTCTAATTTCCCTCCTCATGTATTAATTTGCTATTGCTGCATGTCAATAATTGTTCACCCATGCAATTGTGGTTGTGTGATTTTAGCTGTGTCGCTCCTTTCTGAGTTTTTGTTTTATGAGGACTTTTATAGCTGGAAACAAAAGAAGAGTACTTCAGTTTGCCATGTATAGTTGTTTTAATATATTTTGATGAAAAATATTTTTTTTGGGGGGGCGATTATATTAGATAATATACACCCAATGTTAGTGATGGTATGACAAAAATGTACAATTGTGTTCTAGGGTTAAAGAAAGAAGATCTGCTTTTTTATTATTATTGTTTGTGGTGTATAGTTGCATCCAGCTACCACGAGAAGGAATTTCAGACTGGACACATGATAGTGTGACAAGGGGGGCTTGAAATTTAATAATCCTTTCACTTGCTTTCACTTATTTCAGAAGTTTGTGTGTAGGAGTATGTGTGTGTGTGTGTGTGTGTGTGTGTGTGTGTGTGTGTGTGTGTGTGTGTGTGTGTGTGTGTGTGTGTGTGTGTAGGATGGGAAGGAGCAGGAAGGCAGTAAAAGTACTAATGGCTGCTGATGGACTGGCAGAATGGAAATAAGCACAAATCAAGCATGAAATGGGATACACTATTAATGACTTGAGATGGCCATTAGTGCTAAACTTTGAATGCAGTTCAACAGAGAGTGTGAAGAGAATGTGATTTATTTAGAAAAATATCCCAAACTTAGCCAAATTTACACCATAAAAATGAATACAACTATACCAGTGATACTGAAAACTCATTTTTTTACAACAGGTTTCAAAACAAATTGGTTTTTTTATTAAATGGTAAAGGGGACATGGCATGTGAACAGATAAAAAGATTTCTCAAAGACAACAATTAAAAATGGGCGCACTTGGCCACGATGATAAGGACAGATGAGGAGAAGGATATGAAAACGGTGCGAGACCAGACCGATATCGACTCACTGAACGCTTTTCTTTTAGGCATAGTTTAGTGTGCGAGTGCATGTGTGTGTTAATGTGTGTTTTATGTATACGTAAAGCACACACAAATACACACAGACAGACAGATAGACAGACACTAAACAATAGTTAACCTACCTAGAGTAACATTTAAGAATCCCGCAAGAGTGTGATGCAAAGAAATGGGTGTGGAGGGACCGAAAGAGAAGGAAAAGGGAAAAAAAATAGTCATTCATGAGGAGTTTTTAAGTTGTCTTTGAAGAAAATTCATCCAAGATCATTAATCATCAGACTTTAGACACAGAAAGAGGCATAGGATGGGGAATGATGACCTGATGAGCAGCATTTAGACATGAAATGCAAAGGAGGGACTGACAGGAATGATGTGGTTTTGTGAAAGGGAAGGAAGAGTGGAAAGGGAGAAAGAAAGGACAAAAAATTAAAACAAAACTCCTTTCTTTCTCCTTTATCTCACTCATAAATATAAGAAATTATACACCAAATAGATGGAGAAATAGATGAGGAGGCAAATGATGGAGAGAGAGACTATATGAAAAGATGAAGCACCTCCCAGCACTGCGATGAGGAATAAGAAAAATATAAACCGAAAGAAAAAATTGAATACTCCAAAGCCTTCCGTTTTTGCTCTGTTTAGTTAGGCGAGGAGGGGGCTTTCAGTTATATCCCCCCTCTCTCTGCAACTGGTCAGTCTTCTTTTATCTTCTGTTCTCCTCAAAGCAAGACGCTACCTTCCCTTTAGACGAGATTTAACCCTTTGCCAACACAGCTGTTAGGCATGGCACTCAGGCTGGCTGCATGGCTAGGTGCTGCTACACAGAGATACAGAGTGTGGAGCAGAAACACACCTCTGGCTGGCGTAGAGCGGAGAGCACAACTCAAACTGCGCTTACTCTCCTCCCCCTCCTTTGAGAAGAGGGAGAGAGAGCAAGAGAGAGAGAGAGAGAGATGTGGAGGTGGGTCCCTCTGTAGGACTGTGAATTAGAGATATGCTACAGTAAAGACAGGCTGCTGCAACAATTGTCAAGAAAATTGTTTCCATAAAGAAAGCAATGGCTCCCTCTGTTGTTGATGAAATCTGAAAATAAAATGGGCAAATTGGAGATTAGACTTGGCAGTGGTGGAGAAAAAGAGAGGAAAAAGATTAATTAAGCCACAGTTTACAATATTCCATTTGAACTAGAATGGCTGCATTTCAAAGTTTAAGTTAGAGTACATTAGTAACATTAATAACACTTTTTTCAAAATATGTACACTTGTAAGAAAGTGCCAGTCCAATATATGAAAATGCCTCATGTGAGCCCGCAATGTTGTTACACATGAATATATTATAGCTATTAATGCATTTAAGTGTAAGCTGTACTTTTTATTTGTAAAAGTCTGCAGCAAATTATTATTTTTTCTTCACTGATGTGGCCAAAAGTCCCAACTTTTAACTACTTGTTTTAGCCCACCAATATAACAAATCCCAAATACTATTATATTAAGCTCACTGAAATTGGAAACATTTAAAACAAGGAAAAGCAGCCAGGCCTCATGGAGAACACTGATCATCTTAGCTTGAAAAATTACTAAAAATAATAACTTGACACATATTCAACTAATACTTCAACTCTAATTGTGTGGTTAATTCAGTGACACCTGTGCATAAAGTAGAACCAGTTCCATTTATATTGTTTTATTTAAATCCCTAATTGCAGAAAATTTTAAAGGAGCAGTTTGTGAAAATTTAGAGCCATCTACTGGTGAGAATAGAGATTGCAGCAATTGAATTTCTGTCCTCACCAATCCCCTCTTTCCAAAAGTGTCTGAGAACCTACAATGACCATCAGGAAACAAAATAGTTCAGTCCAGAGGTTAATTTATGTTGATTTAATTAGGAAATAGAAATGCAATTGAACTGAATAAGATTCAGGAATTGGAAGTTTGGTTTTTTATGCCACAAAAGTAATAGATTATAGCTGATTAATATTGATAGCCATTCTGCACTGAGACAGCATTTTACACTAGCTAGAAAAAACACGAAAGCTAGTATTCAAGTTTGTCAGTCCATTCTGAGCTATTGTAGAAACATGGCTAAGCAACTTGGTAACACCTATGGAACAGGACCCCCTAATATTGTATTTGTAAATATCTTTATCTAAGAGAACAAAAACACAACAGGTATTATCCTAGAGTGATTTCAAATGCATGAATATGTATTTTAAGCTCAATTTTGGATAACAGGGTTCAAAAATACAATCACAGGAAAGGAATATTTATAAAAACTAATTACACCCTATGATTAAATAGTTTGTAGAACCGCCTTTAGTAGTAACAACCTTTATGACTTTATTAGTCTCTTATATCATTATGGAGGAATTTTGGCCCACTCTTCTTTACAACATTGTTTAATTCATTGATGTTTGCTAGCATTTGCTTATGCACAGCTTTCTTAAGGACTCATCACTATCATTTCAATCAAGTTGAGGTCTGGACTTTGACTGGGCCATTGCAACACCTTGATTCTTTTGTTTTTCAATCATTCTGTCCTGTTTACTGATGTGTGGAATCACTGTCCTATTATATGAGTCAATTTGTGCAAAGCATTCACTGTTAGATAGTTGGCCTCACATCTGACTCTAGAATAGTTTGGTATACTGAGGAGTTCATGGTCAACTCCATCACTGCAAGGTGCCCAGGTCCTGTGGATGCAAAATAGGCCCAAGTCATCACCCCACCACCACTGTGCTGACAGTTGGTATGCGATGTTTATGCTGATGTGTTGCATTTGGTTTTCACCAAACATGGCGCTGTCCAAGCATCTCCACTTTGGTCTAATCTGTCTACTGGACATTGTTCTAGATTCTCGTGTTTTGCTTTGAAGCAACTTTCTAAACCTAAGCTGTGCTGCCATATACTCGTTCAGTCTTCATGAACTTTAACATTTAACATGCTAACAGAGGCCTGTAGAGTCTAAGATGCAGCTCCTTTTTTCATTTGAGCTGAACTTGGGATGAATTTGCTGGGACACCCACTCCTGGGAAGACTGTGATATTTTGTTAACACACACCTCAATGCTCTAGATCAGCAAACTGCCAAAATTTCTGCTGTTATAGAGGTGTTCACAGTGGCTGATGAAGTTTTCCATCATCTACACTCTGGGATTACTTTGTTTTTCGTTGAGACAGCAGATCCCTGGATATAATGATGCCTCAAGCTGTGTTTACAAAGGACAACGCTGCTTTTCGGGACACTGGACCACAGGGATCACAAAGCCCCAAATAACATACACAGAAGACCAACTTGATCACTGGGAAATAAAATGAAGCAATTCTCATACTTGTTCAAACTCAAAGGGAATTCGGTGAGTGCAGTGTAATGTGTTTCACAGAGACATGGCTGCACCAGTAGATTCCTGAGGACAACGTGACTTTAAACGGATTTTCCATTGTCCGAGCTAACAGAGACAATACAGCATGTGGCAAGAAGAAAGGTGGTTAGCAACCGATCAAAGAGCGCATATGCAGCCCGGACATTCAACTGTGTGCTGTAGGTCTCCGTCCATACTATTAACCATATGAGTTTTCACACAATCATAGTCACTGTATATAGTCTGCTGTTGTCCAGCCCCCAGCCCCACCGCACCCCCGTCTTAAAAAAATACATTTTACAGTAGCTGGTTAAGCCCCTGTCACACCATGACGATTTAATAAGCGTAGGAAAAAATGCAAGTACGTCAATTACGTTCTAGGGAAGTTTTGTATGTGTTAAGAGCACATAATCATGCTGGTTTACAAGGTAGTACAGCGAAGTTGATGGAAAGTTTTGAGCATGCACAAAACCTTGCCAGCCTATGGCTCTTACCTCTGGCATAAAAGGACCATATGTTGTAGGTACTTAATGCAATCAGAGACCCACGTTACTCATGTCGAAATACGTGGAGGTACCCAAAACATATTAATAACTATGAGTAACATGTTTTTAACATATGTATAACATACCTCCACTGCATATTGCCGTTTGTAGAAGTATCTGACGTGATCCAGTCGAACTGAACATGTTTCCCACACAGCTGCCGAATAATTGCGTATATGGTGCGTTTAAGGGGAGTGGTATAAATGGGTTTCAAGTTGGACGCCAACAGACTTAATAAACTGATCCGCAAGGCCAGTAACGTCTCTGACGGTGGTGTCAGAAGGGAGGATGCTGGCCAAATTCAGGGCTATTCTGAGCAATCCCTCGCACCCTCTCCATGAAATGCTGGACAGACAGAGGAGCACATTCAACTACAGACTCATTCAACCATGATGCACCGCAGAATGTCATAGGAAATCCTCCCTACATGTGGCCATCAAACTTTACAACTCCTCACTGTGACACTATTCCTATTCTCATTGTTGCTATTTTTTAGTTGACCCCTATCAACAGCTTTATCTAAATACTGTAATTTTTTTTTCATTTCATATTCACACTCATATTTACTCATTCCTGTATATCCAACTGTGTGACTGTATACACTTTAATTCTATAGCCTACTGCCACCTATGCTACACACTGTATATTGGGTTTATATATGTGTGTGTGTGTGTGTGTGTGTGTATGTACATTTATTTATTAATTTCATATTAATGTATACTTAACGAAGTGTCTGTAACATAAGAAATATCCCCCTGTGACTTAAGAAAGTATTCTGATTCTGATTCTGAAATATATACAACATTTACGTATCTTTGTATTATTTATCATATTTATTTACTTCATATTCACACTCATATTCACTAATTTCTGTATATCCAACTGTGGGACTGTATATATTTTGATTCTAGATCCTATTTCCACCTATGCTACACTATATATTGGGTATATATTCATATTCATATTTATGTATACTTAATGGAGTGTCTGTAACATTAACAATATTCCCCCAGAGATTAATATAGTATTCTGATTTAATCAAGGTCATTTGATTAGCAATTGCTTACCCTTAATCCTTCCATAGGAATTACTATTCCTATGGAAGGAGGATTGCATAAAGTCCTCTGAAAACTTTCTTTTTCACATGACTCTATAGTCTGAAACTTACAAAGTACAAGGACATTTTCTTTCTAGCTAACAATGATCCTCCATTTTCCATCAACATTTTGGTAAGGGGTACATTATGCTTGACAAAGTACTCTATGTTTAGATACTCACTGCCATAAAAGCTAAAAAAGGTCAAATTCTCTAAATATAAAATACTTACACTACACTCAGTAAGTCTTCAGTTTTAACTTGTATAAGCATCCTATTTATTTTAACTTGTGTAGTTACTTCTTATGTTAGACATTCATAATTTAGATACAAAATACATAACTTCTTAAATGGGACTGACATTAAACTACCCTTGCCCATCTACAAGTTCTGTTTACACATTATTGTATTTTTACAATAACGTGGTTGCAACGCTGACTCAAAGTCAAATTAACAAGAATACTTCTTATACCTTAAGTCCATTTTATTACTAACACTTTTGAAAACTTGAGTAATAGTACATTAGAGGGTTACATTAGAGAGGACTGAGTTTTTGTTAGTTTCTAAGATGTTTGCTTTTCCTCTTTTCTCTTCATGTACATAAGTTCTTGTTTTTTTTAGTTCTAGTTCTGTTATTCTAGCTTCCCTTATGTTTGCTGCATATGTTATCCTTGAGTCCTTGTACTTATGTTCTTTGTGCAGTTTCTTTTTACTATTGTAAAGCACGGGTTTTGTCTTCACAGTTCTGATCATTGTTGGTTACTTTCTTAGTTTCCATCTATTGCGCCATCTATTGCAGCCTCAGTTTATGTTTAAGCCTCAGCTCCAGCTCCAGCCAGTGTTTAGTTTATTAGTTCTCCTTATTTCCTCCTCATGTTTCCCTGTGTTCAGTCTCCTTGTTCCTTTTGTACCTAGGTTCGCTGTCGCTGTATTTCTGCTCTTTGTGTAGTTTCACTTTCATGGTTTCTATCTTTGATTTTTGTATTCTAGTTTTGTATGCCTTTGTTTATGTTTTTAGGGTTTCTTAGTTCTCAGTACTGTTTATTATACTCTGTTAATATTCTAGCCTCAGTTCCATTATCTTAGTTCTAGCCTCCATTTGTGTCTTTTGTTAATTTCCCCCCAGTATTGTCCCACTGTGTGAGCTGTCTTCAGTCAAGTTCAACCTTGTCTGTGTTCTCAGTTATGACTAATTTCCTGTTTTACTTTGGTAACCAGTTATGTCCTGTACTTCCTATCTAGCTTTGCACCCTGCCCTTGATTGTTGCCACCCGTGCTCTTCTCCCTCCTGTTGCTCGGCTGTCATTAGTCTGAGTGTATATACATTCCTACCTTTCTTCAGTTCCTTGTGTCGTTGTGTTGTTGTTAGTCTAGTCTTGTCTGATGTTGATCTCCTCTCTGTTAGTGTGTCTCCCATGCTGTTTGCATTCTCATGGACTCTCTTGCTTAAATAAAGCCCGCTTTGAGTTCACCTCTTCGTACCTCCTGCAGTCCTTCGTTTGGGTCCTCTCAACATTCACACGCCAACCCTGACACACTGCTAATTCCATAGTCAAACAGATAAATAAACATCTTATCTCAGGTTACACATTTTAAACCAAAATAAAACCAAAGTCATAATTTTGTAGTTTTCTAACCAGCTACTTCTAGTAACCTCTCTAACAGGATGTCACACAGAGGTAGAAAACAAACTGACCTTGTCCTTATGTCCCGAAAGAGGCTGCTATTGTGTGCAGCGCTTTTCATATAAAGCACCACAAAAAGGTGACAAAATATGGCACCCAGTCCTGTTAACATCTGTACCTGCTTCTGAAAGGTACAGAAAGTGTTTTATCAGTTTTATTTAGTGATAAACACAAGGCAATACAGCTTATGTTGGAGACCTCTAGTGGTAGTGTGAATAATTTCATCTAAAAACATCTCCAGGAGAGTCTCCACAAAAGCATGTGGAAAATGGAGCTGCCAAGTGTGGTTCGAGGGTGAAAGTGTGCTTTTTTATCCAGACCATTATCTTTTTGTAACCAAAAAGTTTTAGTGCCTGAACCCAACTAAACAATACGGGAAAAGAAAGGTAAAGAGCAAGTCAAAAAGAAGCCAACAAGAGTCCAAAACACAGGGGTCATATTTAAATATCAGGTGGAATTGTTTTAAAGTGAAACAGTCCGCTCATTATTTCTGTTCAGCAAAGCAGCACTAATATCAATAAAAAGTTGACCATAACTGCCCACTGGTCCTATTCATGGAAGAAGCTGCCCACAGGTGATATTTACAGGATATCATCTGAAAACAGTGACTCAGTAAAGGATATTCAACAGCTTCAGACGTCAGAGAACTTCTGTACATGGACGGTCTCCATGCCAAGAGAGTTGGGGGGCAATACTGTGGACACCATTATTATCATATTATTATTATTGTATTATTGTAGTGCTCCAATATTATAATATGTGCATTACTGTATTTGAGGTGCTGGAGAAATAAAGATGATTTTGACAGTGTCTCCTTCCCTTTCCAGGTGGATGTAGATCATAGGCAGATGTAGTGATATCACCCACTGGTTTTAGACGCTGCATTTTGAACCCTTAACATTAGTGTTTTGGCAGACAGCATGTTCACGTTCTTCAGCTCCAACATCTGGGTGGCAGGGAAACCAGAAGAAGTCAAATAAAGGCTTTAGAACTGGCTGGAAGGAATGCAGGATCAGTCTTTCTAAAGCACTCACGATGTTAGAGATCAGTGCTAATGGTCAGGAGATGCTTACTTGGCACTGGGATGGGTCTTCTTAAATACAAAGGTCAGGCAGGGTGTCATCAATAACGCAGAGACAGTCTCCAGACATAAACTTAGGTAAAATAGGTGATGGATTATGACACACAGCTGGAAGGCATATGTCTTAAACAACCTTGGGCTGACGCCTTCAGGACCAGCGGCCTTTGGGTGGCTTCAAATGTCAGATCTGTTAACAGTCTCAGCTTGTTCACTCAACCCATCTATCATTTGATGCTGGGCTTGTAACCAGCAGTTTCAACTCTCTTTGATCCATGGCCAGTTGTTGGGGAAAGAGCTTATAGTTTTGAGAGGGTGATGACCACACAGATGTTTATTACCCTATGTCTGTCATAGTCCGCCTTTAGTTTGGTTTTTGTGTATGTTTTGAGTTCTGTTTGTTCCATTTTTGCCCCATGCCCCACCTGTTCCCTCTGTTAGTGATCTCCGTCTCGGTCTGCGTCTTGTCTCGTCCCATTTTGGTAATCCGTCCAGCCCCTGTTTTGTTCCCCCCTGTCTCAGTGTGTTTAGTCACACCCCTGTCCTCTTTGTCATTCTTTCATTGCTTGTCCCCAGTCTGGTTTCCCCTGCCCTGTCCACCTGTCATGTGTCCATTGGTTGTTTTATATTTTTAAGCATCGTCATCTGTGTTGTCCGTTGTCGCGTCGTACTGGTTGTCACCCCCCTGTGCTTCCCATTCATGTCTCCAGGTTTCCACGTTTCTGGATTTATGTTCATGGACTTTATTGTTATTATTATTTGGATTAATAAAGTCCTTTTGCACTTCACGTCGGTTCAGCGGTCCTGCAATTGGGTCCACACCACACCCCCGGCATGCCCCGCCGTAACAGATGGAAGTCCCCATAAATGTTTTATTAAATACAATAGCCAGTTTTCAAGATTTTGGAAAAAAAGCAATTAGGTTTATACAGTGTAATAAATTATTAACCTTGCCTGTGGTGTGATTTTTATTGAGAAATGTAGATTAATAGCAATAGTCCTTGGTTCAAGTTTTTAGGTCTTGTCTGCACAAAAGAAAGCACCTCATGCTTTGTATATGGAAGTCCATATTTGACATCTGTGTACAGTCACAACTCTCAACTCTAAACCAGCTATCCACAGTTTATTGTAATTACTGAAACCTAATATCAACCACGAATACAGGCTTTTTTTCCCATTTTAATTTGTTATTGATATATTTTATGAGATTGCTGTTCTGAAAATGGCAGCCATATACTTTGAACTTTTGAATTTGAAAGTTAGTAACATAAAATAGTGACATACTCTTTTAAAACATTTTTTTTTCAGTTGTCTGAATCCTAATGTATTAAAGAAAGCAGTTATTAGACACAGCTGCTGATGAAAGGCTGTATTAGCTGATATTTGAAAGTTGGCTGTGAGCAGCAGCTGTGAGCTGTGCTATTGGAAAATCAAATCCAGAAGACAACATGGAAAGTATGATTGAAATTGACAGCCCCCTTGGCTAATGGTGTTGTTCAGCAGCTGTGTGTTATGATGTTTGAGGAATCAGATGATTGTAGAACAACAATGTCCCAATCTGAGGACACTGTCTGATGACTGAATTGTACTTTTTTTTTCTTTTTGAAGCCTACTTTTGTCCACTCTTTATACTCCTTCTGCCTCCCCCACTTGTCACATAACAATGAATGCTGTAAGGCTCTCAGAGATCCGATGCTTCTGTTTCAGCATGGGCACAAAGAAAAAGCTGTAACAGAAATATGTAATACACTCAGGTAATGAAACTGGTTTACAGCATGTTGCTAGGAAACAGCAAGAGCTTATGAAGACTCAGCCTCAACTTCACAATTTACTCATCAGAGTCTTTTGTCAGCTGTCATCAAGCTGGATAACTCTATCATCAGATGTCCCACTGTCAGTTACAAAATGGTTAATTAAAAATATACCTAGTGGTAACCTGGAAGTCAGCCAAAGTAAACAATTTATGAATTTATATTTTCTTTTCATCCAAATAGAACATGGGATCTAAAGTGGCATTCCATCAATTTAGCAGCCAACAGTAGTTCCTTATTTTTTAAGGAACTCACATGAAGCAGATTTTAAAAGTCTAATGATATATGATGTGGCAGCTGAAAATATTACTTAATAACACATCAGACATAATTAAAAATCTAATGCTGAATATGATGCTGGCTTTTTGTGCTCTTTGTCTGATCTCATTGGCAAAATTACAAATATTTAATAGTTATGTAAAAAAGGATGTTTGCACAAGATTCTATGCAGTCCAGGAGCAGACATCCCAGCAGATCAACCCTAACGTCAGTCCGTGCAATGCTCAGAGAAAGTGCAGAAAAAACTTGGGAGCTATATTTCAGACTCCACAGGTCTCAGTGTGTTAAAGTTCATGCTATTTCATTTAGATAAAGACTAAACAAGTATGGCCTATTTGGAACGGTTGCCAGGAGAACACCTTTTCTCTCTACAATAGAACATTGCAGCACCACTTAGTTTTACAAATTTACATCTGAACAAACCACAAAACTTTTGGTGGTCTTGTGGAGATGTTTAGTCATAATGCACAGTGCCACATTTGGAAAAAACAAACAGCATAACAACACAAACACCAACTGTAAAGCTCAGTGGTAAAGAAGTGATGACTTGGGCTTGTTTTGCAGCTACAGGACCTGGGTACCTTGCGGTGATTGAGTGAACCATGAACTCCTCCGTAAACCAAGGTATTCCAAAACAAATGCTAGGCCAGGTGTCCAAAAGCTAAAGCTTGGCCCAAATTGTGTCATGCAACAGGAAAATAATCCCAAGAACACCAACAAATCTACAACAGAATGGCTGAAAAAGAAAGAAACAAGCTGTTATACTGTATGTTGCTATGGTCCGGTCAAAGTCCAGACCACACCCAAACTGAAATGCAATGGTGGGAGTTTAAGAGAGTTGTGCATAAATGAGTACAAAAAACCCACAAAGAACTAAAGTAATGTTCCAATGAAAAGTGGACAAAAATTCTTCCACATAAGTGTGAGACTGATAAAGTCAAGCAGAAAACAATTATTTCAACTTATTGCTGCTAAAGGTGATTCTACATGCTATTGAATCAGGACTCCTTAGAGTGTTGTGGAAACTTTCTTTTTCACGGGACTGTACCTGCAGGTAGTTAGAAAAGAAGCAGGAGCACCAAAGATGGTGTATCCAAGCTCGAGGAACTTTAAAATTAAATGAGATATTTCCTATACTGCAATCTTTCTGAAAATACCTTGTCATTCCTCTCCAATCAGATTACAAATATATTCCTATTTTGGCTACATATACAACAGTGTTGGCCCTTTATTCAGTCAAGAGGGTGGCAGCTACGATGATATGGGTGCTAAAATTGGCAAAAACACAACAACTTAGGAGGTACTTGTAACATGTGATTCTAAATGGACCCCCCGAAGTTGAGATGGATCTTTATGTATAGGCTATAACGCGCAATATATGGACATTCTCTAACAACACTGCTTAAATTAACCAACCTGACATGAACTTTTGATGAAGTGAGTGTACCGAAAAAACAAACAAAAAAAAAAAAAAATTAATTTAGTAGCATACAAAGTGTTTCACACATTTATAATGACAACCTCCATAAGCTGATAGAATAGAACAAGCTCAGAGAGAGGAGAGATCCAGAGCTGCGTACGACAGCATTTTGACAGAGGACGCTCGCTGCATTCCAGGGGGAGTCATTATTTATGCATTAGTGATGTGAAACTAATTGCATTCATCACCACCTCACAAGAGTCCACAGAGCTGACATGCCATTTCAATTTAACATACAGAATCATTTACACATACAGTACCTGCCAAACTAACAAAGAAGACAGGCAAATAGTGTTCGTTCCTGCACGGGTGCTTAAGTTAAAGTTTCACCATCATTTTCTTGTTCCACTTGAGTTTATTAGTAGAATACAGTTTGCACTGAGGTTCTTGTGTCAAAGCATGTATCTAAAGAAAATGTAAAATGAAAAAGCCTTAAACTTATAAATAAAGGAAGCAAAACACCACTTTGAACCTTGGAATGCTAATTGAGAATGCCCAATTCTTCCTTCTGTTACCATTCTGCTGCTCTCTTGGCCTTTGCAGTATCAAAATATTCATGCAGCATATTGTTCCAAAGAGGAAGTCACTGCCCTCGTTTGCTTAAACAGCATAAAAACAGGAAAATAATACAGTGGCGATTTTGGCAAAACCAGTATTTCAAACTTGGCAGTCAGGTTTTCGGTAGCCTTATATCTCTTCCAAACTAGTGGCCCAAAGACTCATCTGGGCAGTGGACTGTGACTGGCAAAGCCCATTGAAAATAGGAGGGGGGGGGGTTTGACAATGGGATGAAATGTGCTGGCACCAGAAGGGAGCAAGTTTGGCTCTGAGTTTCCTCCACTCTGTTCTGCTCTCAGCGCCAGCCCCACCGCCCCACCACCCCCTGTCATCCCACTTGTATCTCTCACTCTTTGTCTCTTCTTCCCTCTCGATGCTACACCTCGGTTCTGCCTCTTTTCCAGCTCCCCTACCGCTGCACAATCTAATCTGAGCAGCTTCACTCCCCTTTGAACCACCTCACAATCGGGCGAAGATGAGCGTTGCCCTTGATGCATTGTAGTTACAGCTACTCTGCTCTGCTGGAGTTTGACTTTGATCCCTTAAAGGCTGGAGCAAAATGCTGGGTGGCTACAGTACAGTATGTCGTCGCTTCATCAGGCACCGCCGCGCAGATGCGCTCCATTCACATTGGCCTGACAGCCCGCAGCCCAGAGGCCTGGTGCAACGCAGATATGGAGAGGAAATCACTGTATCGCTCCTGCACTCCTGCTCTTTAAAACAAATGTGAAAAAAAAGGTGTTAAGGAACAAAATAAATCACAGCATCAATATTTTAAGTGCTGTCATTTTTTGGAGGGGGAGTTTACTTGACACACTGTAATCTACTGCTTTACCTGACACTCTCTGGCAGGATGGGCCGGATAAACTGTGCGATGTAAGCTCTGCAATAACAGCATACTTTGAAGATTAGAGTGACTGGTGAGTGTAATAAATTGCTCTCCCCATGTTCCTTGGTGGCAGAGACAGTTGTGAAACATTTGTCAACGACCTCTTTGACAGAGCAATGTCAGGCTTTCTTTAGAGGAGAGGAAATGTAGCCTGGATGAGCTTTCCTTTCCAGAAATAGCAAGATGAACAAGTCAAATTCAGAATGTTTGAATTGTGCAATATTCAAAACAAAAAAGCAGAATAGAAATGTCAATATGTAGCTAGATATTGCACCAAGTACCAGTGTTTGACTGTTGAAGCATAATGGAAAATTAACAAAGTTAATAAAATATGTGAAGGTTAGTGAGTGTACAGTTCTGTTAAAAGTCTTATTTCTTTATATTTTTTAAGGAAAATGGGAAATAGGTGCCATGCTTTATTGAAATGTGCAAACAAAAATGGGAACACAGCACATAGGGCAAAATGGAGCTTGTACAACAAACTTGAAAATTAATATTTGGTGTGACCATCTTTCTTGTTCAACACAGCCTGAACTCTATTAGTCAGCCTTTCTTGTCATTTCTTTAAGTAGTCTTCAGGAATAGTCCTCCAGGCTTCTTGAGTGACATTCCAAAGCAGGGCTGTGCAGATACCTCCAAAGGGGCTGCTCTTTGCTGTAGTCTCTGCAGCTTGGCACATCATGGCAAAATTTTAGTCAAAAGTCTAGCGATGACATATGATGGACTTGTAGGTAGCAGGTCATTTATTATGATTTATTAATAAAAATAAATGTTCTTGTGAGGGGCAAAAAACAAATACAAAAAACCCTTGACAAAGGGGCACTTTGGAGGTCAAAGGGAAAAGGGGCAGGTACTCTAGTTTTTCTCTCAGGTCCTGTAAGGTCATTGCTGAATTTGCTGTAGATACTGTAGTTTATGAGGCCTGCCACTTCTTCTTTTGTCCAGTTTCCTCAGAGTTTTTAAGGACATACTGCACATCATGCCAAATTTTTCGCTGATGGTTGGTGCAATATTATTTCATAGCTGTCAAACTGTGTTATATTTGGCATCTTTCATAGATTCAGCTAAATAAACGAGGGAAAAATCATTCATTGTTGCAGTAGGCTGCTTGTAACAAAGTGCCTAAAGACACAATGCAAAATGTGTTCTTTGCTATATGTAGACACAACACTGATTCATCCTTTATGTCATTTTTATGCTTGCATAGGTCAGTGTTAAGTAGCTTAACAAAAAAATAAAGATCTCTGAAAATGATCAGGTACAAGGACTGGACTGAAAATGAGAGGAAAAGCAGCCAAAGTCCAAAGACAAACTTTGAAAGCCCTTCAGAGAGCCTGGAGAACTATTGCTCAGGACTACTTTGAAAGACCATAAGAACATCTGGCTCCTTGGAAGCAAAATATAAAGAAATGAGGGGTGGCTATTTTTTTTTTTCTAGTCCTGTATGCTAAAATTCTGAAAGCACATAACAACTAGTCACCCATAAAATGAACAATGAATATTTTCTTTACACTAAGCACCTAATGGGACCAACATGGATTAAAAACATGTATAAAATTAATCCAGTGGGGATTTCACTCCAGGATCTTTATACTATTAAAAGGTACTAGTGCCATCTGCAGTCCACCCAGTAATAGATGTTGACATATTTCAAAGGATAAATGAAAACATTGACCTGCACTAGAGAAAAAGTCAAGGGGTTACTAAAGCCATTAGGATTTATCCTCTGGGTACCATGGTTGTAGTGACAGCATAGCTTATCATTTCCAATAAAATACAGACAGATTGGCACGAATATCTACAAATATCTAGTTTTTTTCAGTGCAGATAATTCAGCTAGTTAGGACTATGTTTCCAAATTAGAGGAACTGCAAGGAGAATGCTGTGGTTGTTATCTCCATTGTGAAATAAACCCAGCTAGAAGCTGCCAGAGCTGTGGTGCAATTTAAAAATGAATTGCACATTGGTAAGGTGGCGATCCCCCCCCCGTGGATCGTCACCTTACCGTGGTGGGGGGTTTGCGAGTTCTTATGATCCCAGGAGCTATGTTGTCTGGGGCACTTTGCCCCTGGTAGGGTCACCCATGGCAAACAGGTCCTGAGTGAAGAGCCCGACCAAGAGTGGTCCAAAGATCCCCATTAAGAAGAGCTACAGGATTCAGTGTACCTCACCCGGGTTGGGGTTACCAGGGCCCCGCCCTGGAGCCAGGCCTGGGGGAGGGGCTCAACGGCTAGCGCCTGGTGGCCGGGGTTCCACCCACGGAACCCCGCCGGGCCCAGCCTGAAGAAGGAACATGGGTCTGCCCTCCAGTGGGCTCACCACCTGCCAAAGGGACCATGGGGGTCCGGTGCAATGTGGATTGGGTGGCGGTCCAGGGTGGAGACCTTGACGGCCCAATCCTCGGCTGGCTAAACTGGCTCTTGGGAAGTGAAACATCACCTCTCTGGTGGGGAAGGAGCTTGAGCTGATGCACGAGGTTGAGAGATACCAACTAGAAATAGTTGGGCTCACCTCAACTCACAGCTCGGGCTCTGGAACCATACTCCTGGAGAGGGGTTGGACCTTGGCCTTTTCTGGAGTTGTGCCAGGTGAGAGGAGACGGGCGGGTGTGGGTATTCTTGTATCCCCCCACCTGGTTTCCTCTATGTTGGGGTTTTCCCCGGTGGACGAAAGGGCCCGTTTCCCTATGCCTTCGAGTTGGGAAACGGGCCCTGACCATCGTTTGTGCTCATGCACCGAACGATGTATCAGAGTACCCACCCTTTCTGGAGTCTCTGACTGGTGTGCTGGAAGGTACTCCTCTTGGAGACTCCATTGTCCTATTAGGGGACTTCAACGCGCACGTGGACAATGACAGTGAAACATGGAGGGGTGTGATTGGGAAGTACAGCCTGCCCGGTCTGAACCTGAGCGGTGTACAGAGTTATTGGACTTCTGTGCTAATTACAGTTTGTCCGTAACAAACACCATGTACAAGCCTAAGGGCGTCCATATGTGCACGTGACACCAGGACGCCCTAGGTCGCAGGTCAATGATTGATTTTGTAATTGTGTCATCAGACCTGCGACCGTATGTTTTGGACACT
>VUQH01039070.1:6374-18764 GCA_015106775.1 Etroplus canarensis
AATATGTGGCGCCCCCCCCCCCCCCCCCCCAGGAAGGCTTTCTACAAGCTCATAAAGTGTGTCTGTGAGAATTTTTGCTCATTCATCCTGAAAAGCATTTGTGAGGTCAGACACTGATGGACTAGAGGGTCTGTCTCCGTTCTTGTTCATCCCAGAGGTGTTCCGTGGGGTTGAGGTCAGGGCTCTGTTTGGGCCAGTCAAGTTCTTCCGTGCCAAAATCAACCAATTGTCATTGTCACTGCTTTGTGCACGGGAGTCATGCTGGAACAGAAAAGGGCCTTCCCCAAGCTGTTTCCTAAAAGTTGCAAACTTAGAATTGCATTAAGCATTAAGATTTCCTTTCAGTGGAACTAAAGGGCCCAGGTCAGCTTTAGAAAAACAACCCCACAGCCTCCTCCAAACTTTGCAGCTGGCACAAGCTGCCAGTAAGGCAGATTATGTTCTCATGGCATTTGCCAGTTTCAGACATCATCATCATCTGACTACCAGATTGAAAAGTGTGATTTACAGAACAAGTGTCCAGTGACGATGTGCGTTACACCATTCCATCCCACACTTGGCATTTAGCTTGGCAGTGTAAGGCTTGCATGCAGCTGCCCAGCTTGTACACGTTTTGTGCTGATGTTAATGTCAGAGGAACAGGAGCTCTGGTGACACTTAGGCACCATGCACCTCATCGCTCGGCAACCCCGCTCTGAACCTTTACATGGTTTGCCACCATTTTGTCCCTGAGTTGCTGTTGTTTCTAATGGCTTCACTTTACAATAATTGCCCTTGCAGTTGATAGTGGATTATCCAGTAGGAAAGAAATTTGGGTGTCATCCTGTTTCAGTACCACACTGGAATTCAGGGAGCTCTGTTTGTAAGGCAGAGTCCATGGCTAGCTGCTTGATTTTCTACATCCGTGGACACGGCATCGAATGAACCACGTGAACTCGGTGATCAAGAGGTGTGGCCCAAAACTTTTGTTGATACAGTGTGTATAAACATGATCTTAATATTGACAGAAATAATTGTAATCCTGATTTTTGTCATCATCAAGTACCGATAGTTTGTAATTTAATATCAAGAAAGACGACTACAAAAACCAAAGCTCATAAAGTCCTAAAAGGAGACATTCTTAAAACAAGACAAGACAAAATGTTCCTTTTAATGACAAAAATCACAGGAACTGATTTCAGGTGACAGCTGTACGTTTTGTATTCTGGCTGTTTGCCGCCTACTTCGCCTTCAGTCTAAACACACCTTCCCCTGCCTGTCTGTATGTTACAATGTGGACACTTGTTGGACAATTTTTGGAATATTATACTATTAAACCAACACAGACCATGGAATCAAACAGGATCTGCGATTGTGTTACGAGAAGTGTTTAGCTACTGTTTAGGAAGGTCCTTGTGTTCCCTCTCAGCGTGCAGTGGTGGCACTGTGGACTTAGTGTGTGATGTTGACTGACATCATTACTTCAAACTTTACTGTTAAGTTGGCGTCCGCCAGATTCAATCGTTCTGTTTGGAAAAAGTCACCAAAATAACAGTCATGTCAATCAACACAAAGCTTTAGGTCCAAAGGTTTTGGGACAGTGACACATTTTTTTTTATAACTTTGCCTCTGTACCCAACCACAGTGGGTTTTAAACCAGTCAAAATGTGATCAAAGTGCCGACAGCTTTAATTCAAGGTGTCTGACTGCTTAAGAATTGTAGCCATTTTTAGACAGAGATGGAAATGAAGCAAACTTACACAGTATTAAACATAAGGAGTGTTTTTAAAATCCGTTGCAGTCAAAGAAGCGTGGAACCCATGGACATCAAAGGAACCCATGGACATCAAAGGAACCCATGGACATCAAAGGAACCCATGGACATCAAATGCTGTGTTTCCTCCCTTGAGAAGCTCTGCCAGGTCTTTGAGGCGCCACCAACTCCAGACCAACTCCAGAGAGTAACGAGGGAACAAGCCTCACCTGGCTTGTTAGTCCACGGACTGAAAATGGGGAGGACTATGTATAAATGGCTAAACGGTTAATTCAGGTATTTTGTCGCTCCCATTGAATTAAAGCTGACAGTCTGCATTTTAATCATCGTTTTAATCTGCTGTGCAGAGGCAACAACACAATGAAAATGTGTCTTGTCCCAAAACTTATGAACCTAACTGTAAAGTTGGCTAACACAAGCTCATGGTCATGGCAGGTAAGGCCCCCATCACACCGTAACTGAAGTTGGTTGTTGCTGGTTGATCTTCCAGGTTCAGATTACTTAGGTAAGCAGGACCTGTCATATGTCAGTCAACATTGTTGCTCTAACTGGTAGTTGCTTAGAGTTAAGAGTTAAGATTCATTTAGCGTGCTATCCGTCATTAGTCCATCAGTGTTATTTGCAGCTCCGGCGAGGACATAAATCAGCAACTCGTGGATGAATTTTTAAATACCTTTAGTTTCTCTGTCTCACAGCCAGAGTAAGATTTGCACAATCTTTACCAAAGACTGACATTTTTACTTCCACCTAATCAAAACTGGTCAAACGCGTGTGACTAATTGTCTATTAACAATTACCCTGGCAGTCCCTAACGTAAACAGACCAGTTAGCAGCTCCAGTGGCAACCTATCACCACAGACTGTGTGTAAAGATTGGCTTACCTTCTGTGATGTCACCCATTGGTTGGTAAAGTCCAGTTTTGAAGCCTTCAGCATTTTTGGCCATTGTCTTCTTTTTAGCTTTGTTCTGCTGAGCAGGGGTGACAGGATGGTAATGATGTTTCAGTTAGAAGGTAACCACTCCACAAATCACCTGCTGCTTTATTATTTTATTTACTCTCTCGATTCAGTGATAAAGCTGACTTCACACTTATGCAAATTACTTAAGATTTGTTGCAGCGTGGCCTCCGGAGCACAGTTTTTATGATATGTTTATGACTCCTTGCAAACCATTACTGAATGATTATGATGAAGATATGAAACGTGATGAATTGTTTAGGGAACAGAAGGAAAAGTTTATAAATTTACATAATCTGTAATGATATTTATGACCTTCACCAGGTGATCTGTGGCGCCTGCCTCACAACTGAACATTCACGATACTTCGTTGAGGAGTGTCCCCGTAGTGTAGTGGTTTACACCAAGTGAAAGGTCCCTGGTTTGATTCCAAGTGGGGACACAAGCCCCCCTCACCACGGAGGGTTGTGTCAGGAAGGGCATCCGGTGTAAAACCTCTGCTAAATTACCAATCTCCCTTAGGGAGGATACAGGGAAGCAGCAGATGGTACATGACACTTAGTTAGGGAAAAATTTACCAAACAAGCTGAAAGTGGCTACAAAAGATTAGGATGAATTTACGACGTTACAACTTTAGGACACTGTTGCAACATGTTGAGGTTTCATGAAATTGTAACCCTTCATGAAAGTTTGGAAAATGTAAAACTTCTACAACAATACAAGGCGTTTATGAAGTCTTGCAAATTATTATGACACGACCTGAATGTGCATCGGGTCACTTCCACATGCGTGGGATTGGGAATTGGGAAGTGAACTCTTGAGTTTGGGCTAGCAGACAGCATTACCCTAGCATGTTGGCAGGAGAAACCGGAGCTCCCACAGAAAACCTGCACGAGGAGAACATGCAGGCTCCACGCAGAGGGGCCCTGCCTGGGTTTGAACCCAGGACCCTCTTGCTGTGAGGCAACAGTGCTAACCACAGAGTCACCGGCTTGCCTTAGACTGTGAGCCTGTGCTGTAAAAAATAAGACTTGAAACTAGCAACTAAGACTTCATTTGGACAGAGATGACGTGAGAAGCAGGGTCCTTTTCTCCTCGTATAAAATCAGACTAGCAGACCCTGCTGAATATCAGAAACAGTGCAGATCTGAGACGTTTCTGTGTTGACCTTCGTCCCCAACCTGGAGCCTAGATCCATCTTTTCTATACAGTCTTTGCTTATTGTTGTCAGCACAGGCTTCAGATTAACGTTGTACCATTCAGGGAGCACGGTACCCATACTGTCAGTATGAATAAAACCCGCTTTAAGGTAACAGTTCTGTTTCCAGATGCTGTTTGAGTCCATGGTCTGCCTGGTAAACGATGTTTACAGCTGTTTAGGAAGCTTTTCTCTTCGTGTCACTTTCAACATCGCTGTGCATGTGTGTATGTTTGGGGCAGCGTTTTGCTGTATGTTTTTTTCCAAACTTGAATACACTGTGCTGATGGATAACTTAGGACAGTGTGTGTTTACAGGAATAGTGTCAGCAGTCTACATCCTGCTGCGGTGAGTGTGTATGTCTGCGGTATTTGGGGGTTAATGCCAAAAACATAGCAGCTGTTCTGTTACGTATGTTCAGCTTCATTTTTGCGTACAGTATGAGTCCACGGGTCATCTGACTGTTCTGGTTCTGTCTTTATTACTCCTAGTATTATGATTATTATTACTAATATAGTCTTCTTATTACTAAGCTTCGAATCTGGCTTCACTCTGTCTTTTTTCTTAGTCAGACTTATTCGCAAATTGCCACTCCTTTGCTTAGGGTGCACATCGTTAGATCACACACTCTAGAACACTTGGTGAGTAGTCGTGTAAATACAGTACACTGTAGTGAGTGAAAGGAGCCACAGCGTTGCTGAGAATCTGCGAAAGGGTGTGAATAAATAAAGCGTTTGGGGAAGTGCTGCGTTAGCCTGTGTAGACGTTGATTTAAAAACCTTTATTTTTTAGCTGTTGTATTTATCACTGCCGAACAGTGGGACTAATGTGACGCCTTGTTTTAAAAGCTGGAATGTGAAGGTTACTGTTTTCTGTTTGGTTCTGTGTAATGATTATTATTTTTAGGTTAAAGTTCAATGGTGATGGTGTAAAGACAACATGTTGGTTTGTGTGGGTGTTGAGTGTTCATGCCAAGCCCCAGCCTAAACCACAGAGGCGGTGTAGTGGAACCCTGACATTTTAAACACTCAGGCAAATATGAGCTCGACGTGACCCTGTGAACTCGTTCTAACAGTGTGGTAGGTGGGTGAGGAGGAGAAACTGGAGTGAGGGTCCAATAAAGTTGCATTAATTCCAGTTTTGTGGCCACTTCAGTGCCCTGAAGCTGGTTGCTGATTGTGTGTGTTGTTTGGTGCCGGGCAGGTACACTGACTACCTAAAGCTGGAAGAATCAGCATGTTTTCTGAAATGGGCACTGCCCTGTTGTGCTGGTGATACATGACCAGAGGCTCATGGTGAGGTCAATCTGCGGGAACAGTTTTTGTGGGTCATCAATATGAGTTCCCCTTTTCATGTTACAAATAATTTTTATTAAATAAGCTGTTTCAGTAAGCACCCCACCCTCTGATGCCACACCTTAATCCCAAAGAAAATTTCAAGAATAAAAAAGTAACTGGAAGGCAAAAACCCATGACCAAAATTAGCCAACATTAAATAATCAGAAATGCACAGTCCTGAGAAAAACCCGTTACATAGTCTGTGTCTCTCTCTGCTCTCCTTTCTGTCTTCTCTGTCCCCTCACCCCCAGCAGGTCGAGGCAGATGG
Organism: Etroplus canarensis; assembly: GCA_015106775.1. NCBI lineage: Eukaryota > Metazoa > Chordata > Actinopteri > Cichliformes > Cichlidae > Etroplus > Etroplus canarensis. Next base: position 11,887 of record VUQH01039070.1, read on the forward strand.
CTGCCCCTCCCTGAGCCTGGTTCTGCCGGAGGTCTCTTCCTGTTAAAAGGGAGTTCTTCCTTCCCACATTAGCCAAGTGCTGCTCATAGAGGATGGTGTGATTGTTGAAGTTTTCTGTTTAATACCGTAGTAAAGCGTACTGTAGTACAGTGTAAAGCACCTTGAGGCGAGTTTTGTTGTGATTTGGTACTATATAAATAAACTGAATTGAACTGAATTACTGTTTCCTAAGAATTAAGAGAGTAAGTAGCAGTCAGGTGCTGCTAATCAAATCCAGTTAAAATACTTTGGAGAGACTTTGAGAGAGCTGTGCATAAATAAATGTCCCCAAATCTCAATAAACTAAAGCAATGTCGTAAAGAAGAGTGGCCCAAAATTCCTCCACAATTATGTGAGAGACTGATAACTTGAAGTCGGTTATATGAACTATTGAATTATGGGTGTACTTAGCTTTTCACAGGATTGTAGGGTTTTAAGATTGACAAATGGGTAATATGAACCTACAACAAAATACATAATCATTTAAAAGTCCAAAAGAGTTCAATCCATCAACTTTTCTTAAATAAAGACTCCTTAGTTGTCTCTCTGTGTTGGCTCTGGGACAGACTGATGACCTGTCCAGGGTGTACTCTGCCATGACAGCTGGGCCAGGCCCCAGCACTGCCCACGACCCTGAATTAGATAAGCGGAAGATGAATGACTGAAAATTGTGATGGCATACTTTGAATTTTTGTTACACTGTGGTGGTGAAACTATAAAAAACAGTGTCGTCTGCATACATTAAACTAAAACAATTAGAGCATGTTTAAAAAGACACCACTTTATAATAATTAGATAGTTATACATGATGGTATGTATTTCCTATTCAACCCTGCGAATACCCCATTCCTATCTATCCTATCTAGGCTATCAGAATATGAGATATCTAGCTTTTGAAAATCAAGTTCTTTTTAAATTTTCTCCCAAATGTAGCATCAAGGTCACTTCCCATCAGGCCCACATCAAATCTGTGCCCTGCAAATTCTGCAGATTTTCCACAGACTTTGAAGAGTAATGTCACAATCAAAAAACAGCAGATATTCCCCTGGATCATCACAGAAAACTCTGAAAAGATTCATATGAGTCTGCTAATCATCATCTGTGATAACTTAGACCTGTAAGTGTTTTGGATGATACAGTGACGTCAAATGTACTAAAACATGCACATATATCATTCTGATTAGTTACTATGTACAAACCACGTCGACGCTGTACTGTATACTGTTGATGATCCCATCTCACCTCCGCTAACTGCCACTCTTACTGCTCACAGTGTCGGAGCCCATTCTGGTACATTTAAACTCTACAGTCTGGACTTTGAACATGAGATTATTTTCCGTGAATTATTGTAACTCTACAGTCGCAGCTTTCTGTGGTTAAATGGGGGCACACTGCAGCATTTGGAAGCTCCTCTGCCTCACCACACTGTTGCTCCTGACAATCAAGCAACCAGTGTGCCCATCTGAAGGATTTTTCTAAGCCTGGGCAGACCCCATTCAGAGCTACACCCACAGCCACACAAACCCTAACCTCAGTCCTGTCGGTCATCTCAGCAGGACCAGGGTTACTTGCCTCACTTCAGCCATTTCAAATCAAATGTGATGCTACTTGTATTAAGTGATAGAACAGAGACACCAAAACAAGGCATGTCTCCCCAGTGCTTAGTGCAATCACTCCAGTGTGTCCTGCTGCAGGACGACAAAACTGTAACGCACTCCTCGGTGCACGCATGACTTTCCCATGCATTGTTCTGGTGTCTGTGGTCTAACCAGTGGGTCGGTTACTGTCTGTATGTCTGAAATACCTTTGATTCATTCTGATCACTGCCTGCCTTGTGTTCAAGTCAAGTTGAGGACAGAGTTATGTATCAGTTAGCTGGGGAGTCGAGCGCGAAGCTTTTGTAGCTGCATGTAGTGTAATAATGCTTTAGGCCTGTAGTCTTGATAGAAGTGATGCCTCACTTTGCAGTCCTTTTCTGCTGATTTTTTTTCTATCATTTGTTTCCATGTTTTTTAATTAATTCCTGTGTTTTTTTGGGTGGTGGTGTTGGGTGGGTATCAGTGGGTTTGTCTGGCTTGGTCTGTAATTTGGCTTGGGGGAACAATTGCTTTTCTCTTTCTAAGCTTCTTCAACAAAACTGCTTATTTTCCTCTGCTTTTCTAAAAAAACAAATCAAAGGAACTTTCCCTCTATACCTGTGTCTGTGTGCCGTTATTTGACCAAGGTCACTCGCCAGACTTGCAGTTTTTAAGGCAAAAATCAATCAATAGAACAGCCAAAAGTGGCGATAATGGCAGACCTGTGATGAGTGCTTAAAACTGGCTGCCCTCAAAGTTTATGCAAATAAGGTAGTTTGGTGTTTGTGTGTCGCTTCATTTCCTCTTTATCAAGTGTATCACAATATCACTGAATATCAAGGTCTGGGAGAAGCTTGATGTGTGACCACACTGCTGAATTCAAGCTTAAAAAAATGTGTCTGTTTGGGACTCTTAAAGGACAAAATATGAAGAAGTGAAAGAAGCTGTATCTTCTGCTTTTTATGAACAGGGGAAAGAGTTTAACACTTTAAATTTACATGCAGCACTCAGCCGAGTGAGAAAACTCCCCCTACACTGAAACTGAAGTCAGATTAGTCACACAAAAAACAAAACAAATGGCTGAGAAGATGTGACTTTCTAGATTCCAAAAATAAAGCAAAGCAAGTTTTCTGAGATTTTTAGCTTCCCTTTTCCGTCTTCTATACAATGTGGCTCTAGTTAGTGTTTTAACACTGATAATTGGTTGAAAAAGACAAATAAATTGCTCATTGTAGCAAGATGTAGCAAGATGTAGCAACAGTAATACCACCCACCTCTTGAGCTCTGAGGATGATTTCTATGAAAATCTTTCATATCTTTGTTTTTTCCCAGCATAAAAAATGAGTACAAACTATCCAGGTTGTTACTTGCTGGGTTTTTCACTCAATAGTTGGTTGGAAATATGAATCTAAATGAATTCCAGTGCAGTGTGGTAGTTGAGCTGAACATTACATAACTTAATACTCTGTGTTAATATGTCACTGTTGTTTTACTTCCTCTCGTGACCTTTCACAAAACCCATCTTCTACAGGAGGAGGCAGCTTCAGTTGAGAAGGCTCCAGAAACCCATGGCTCACCAAAAAGCATAAAGTCAAGCTCATTTCACACACACTGTATGGACAAACACTTTGGATCACCTACACATTACACCTACAGGAGCTTTAATGACATCCCATTCTAAATCCACAGGCCTGACCTGACGCTTGTCCACCCTTTACAGCTAGAACAGCTTCCTCTCTCATGGGAAGGCTTTCCACAAGATGTTTGTGGGAATGTTTACCCCTTCATCCAGACAACCATTTGTGAGGTCAGACACTGATGTTGGACCAGAGGGCCTGGCTCACAATCTCCAATGTAATTCATCCTAAAGATGTAGGATGGGGGATGAGGTCAGGGCTCTGTGAGGGTCCGTCAAGTTCTTCCGTGCCAAACTCATCCAGTCGTGCCTTTGTGGACCCTGTTTTGTGTACTCAGGCAAACTCATGCTGGAAAAGAAAATGTGCCTTGTTCCCACAAAGTTTGAAGCATAGACTTGTCCAAAATGTCATGGTAATCTGAAACATTAAGTTTTCCCTCGACTGGAACCAACCCCTTAGCGTCATCCCTCCTCCACCAAATTTTAACTTTGGAACAAGCTGGCAGTCAGGCTGATAAGGTTCTACTGGAATTAGCCTAAATCAGGCTAGTCCATCAGGTGCAGGTAATGCTAATGGAACTTACTGAAACACTGGAATTCAATGATTAATACTGTTGACCATATACTTGATTTGCTGTGTTAATACGTCAGAGTTGCATTCACAGCTTGTTTTATGTGCCCAAAAACTTTTAAAGCTGCCCTAAAGTAGCACTGGTCATTATAACAGCATGAGCGATGGGTGAAATTACTACAAGTCACATCCCTTCATTATACCCCCCAATATCACAAATCCAAAGTAAACCCCAGGAGTTTATACTCTACACTTTACAGAATACTCAGCTGTCTGTCCGTAGACCTGCAGACTCAGGTAAAGTGGAAACAAAACAGGTTTAAGTGAAAGAAATGACAGTGAGAGTAACTGAAGATACAGTTTAGAGTAAGAACAATTTATGAGGATAAATAAGTAAAAATGTAACTTCAAGCAAACTTTCATTGCTGAGGGAAAAGAATCACTAAAGCTTTAGTAAAGATGAAGAATCAGACGACTGATGTTTGCATGGTGGTTATTTCAGGACAGAAGACTCTGGGGACACGCAGGAGCTTTCATAATGGGGGATCCCCATTTTTTATTTTTGGAAATCATAAAAAGCACCCTAACAATTGTTGGAGAAACAATTTCTTTGAAAAACTTTTAGACTCGAAACTCTGAAGGACATCTCTTATCAACACTGAAGCTTTTTCACGTTTGTTTTCATTGAGTCTCACGGCTCTCATCAGCATCTCTTCCACATGGAAAAAAATCTGAAGAACGCTTCTTCCTCTTCTTCTTCTGTGATTGATACCCAACATCACAGTGTGTTACCGCCACCTACTCAGCTGGAGTGACGCTACAAGCATCTAAAATGCATCTCATCGGGGGTGGCAGGTTCCCATCCCACAAAGACATCCTGTCCTATTTACACAACAATAACCATATTTCATACCTCAGCTCTAGATTCTTTGTGCAACTCCTGTTCCCCTAAAAAAAAATTAATCTCTGACAAACTCCACGAATTTTTCAGACGAGACAGCAAGATACAAAAATATCCAGGAGAGATAGTGCTGTACGTTTTCAGATGAACAGAAACGAGACTTTCTGCAGGACTCCTTGGTATGTGGATGCCAGCATCTACAGCTGACAGCTTTACATCAGGCCAGTGGCATGATGTTTACCGCATCTAACTATAGAGCAGAAGGTTCTTCTTCAACACCTGGCTGGCTCTGCAAAACAAGGAGGAATTTCCCAGCCTGGGATGAACAAAGCACTGTCTGTTTAAAGGTGACATAATGACAGACTCCATCAAACAAAGCTCACACATTTGTGAAAGCAGAATGCTGTAAATGCCGCCTGAATTTGGTACGGTTGTGGACAGTGAATATATGAACCACAAAGTGCCACATAGTTTGATATGTGTTTCTTTATTATTTTGGTTGATGAATCATTCAAACACAAAATAGTAAAAAAACAACCAAACAATAAAAGGCCTGTGCTTATACACACACAGGACAGTTTGCATTAATTAGACCTATGGTCAGTTATGTCCTCTAATTGTCTTGCAGAGCTATACACTATGGATGCTATTATACTGTACCATAAAATACAGCTGTCTAAAATCCGCCCTTCTTTTAATCATTCCTTTCACTCTATGAATCGTACCAGGTGGGAATCCTTTTTAATGTACTTAATGCTCCAGTTTACGCAGTCCTGGATTGAATATTTCAGTTTTAATTTCTGAGGACTAGTACATGAGAGGAAATTTTAACATTTGTTTTCTATGACTGATATGTGCTTTTTATCATCAAGGGTCAAGAAATTAGTTTTTGTAAGAATTAGAATCATCAGGATCAGATTACTTTATTTAATCCCAGGGGGGAAACTTGTACAAGCTCTTATTGTTCTTATCCCAGTATTGATGGCACAATTTCTCAAAAATGATACATTTTGTTTACATTGAATTTAAAACAACCAGCATAGAACAAAAACAAATTTGCCATCTACGAATAAGAAACTTGTGAGTCATTTAGACATGTAACTGTTATCTTTGGATTTATTATGTAACCTACTGGAGCTCAATAACCAGACAACTTTTGCTTGATATCGACTCTTCAGCCTTGAAGAAGCGTCTCGAGGACAGCGTCAATATTTGCTCACAGTGCAGATGCCTGCTGTGCTCCACTGTCTGTAGGAGTGAACAAAGAGAAGCCTCCATGAAAGGATACCCTTCAGAACGGGGATATTATAACTGCAGTAAAATCTGGTTGGTCGGTTGGTTGGTCAGTCGGTCAGTCGGTCAGTTGGGTGGTTGGTTGGGTGGTTGGGTGGTTGGTTGGTTGGTTCACATAAATCAATAACAACAGCCGAGTCCCACAGTGCCAGTTAAGTAAAGTCAAATTTTGAGTTCAAATTAATAAAAGAATATAATAAAGTTGAGAATTAAAAGTGTCCAGCACCCTATAAAATGTCCATGTGATCAAGCAACACAGTCATGTGGAATCATATAACTCTACATCTGGTCTGATATTAGTTTCAGTAACACCAAAAAAACATGAATATTTGTTGTTTAGTTGTAAAACAAAGAATTGATGAGTGTAAATTATTTGTTTTTCCTTTTCACTATAAATATGGTTTTGTGGTGTTTACATGGGAAGTAATTGAGCACTAAATTATACAGAATAGGGCAAAACTATTGCTGCTCTGATTGTTGGATAAATAGTTCACTGTTTGCTAATAGAATAGAATAGAACAGAAGATAACCCAGCCACAGGGGCCCACAAGCCAGTGTACTCCTAGTGTCGGTCCCAAGCCCAGGTAAATGGGGAGGGTTGCGTCAGGAAGGGCATCCGGTGTGAAAACTTTGCCAACTCAAATATGCAAATTAATAACAATGATCCGCTATGGCGACCCCTAATGGGAGCAGCCAAAAGAAGAAGAAGAATAGAATAGAAGATGCTGAGATGTTCACTGGGAGTGACCAGGATGGACAGGATTAGAAATGAGTCCATCAGAGGGACAGCTCAGGCTGAGATGGTTTGGACATGTTCAGAGGAGGGACAGTGGACATATTGGACAAAGAATGTTGAAGATG
>VUQH01039073.1:0-10572 GCA_015106775.1 Etroplus canarensis
CTCCATTTCTCTTCCTACCTACACCATAGTAGCACAGTTTGAATCCACCTCCGATGTTCCTAGCCTTGCTTCCCCTCCACCTGGTTTCTTGCACACAAAATATATCTACCTTCCTTCTCTCCATCATATCAGCCAGCTCTCTCCCTTTACCAGTCATAGTCCCTACATTTAAAGTCCCTACTCTCACCTCCACCCTCCTACCTTTCCTTCTCTCTCTCTGCCTCCTAACATGCTTTCCCCCTCTCCCCCCTCCTTGGTCTTCGGCCAACAGTAGCATAGTTTCCACCGGCACCCTGTTGGCTAATGGCACCGGAGGCAGTTGTTGTTAACCCGGGCCGCGACGGATCCGGTATGGAAGTCGTGTTATGAATCCGCATTTTTGATTTGGCAGAGTTTTTACGCCGGATGCCCTTCCTGACGCAACCCTCACCATTTACCCGGGCTTGGGTCCGGCAGTAGGACTACACTGGCTTGTGGGCCCCTGTGGCTGGTTTCATAAATTCTCCTGGAGATAACTGGGCAAAGATTTGCACAAATACACTCCAAAATCCTGTAGAAAGGGTTTCCCAAGGAGTGGATGCTGTTTTAGCCACAAAGAGGGTCCAACTCTATTAAAACTATGGTCCTCCTGTATGTGTAATGCATCAGTGGCCATATAATGTATGTTGAGAACCTGTTGAGAGCTGTGACTCCTTTGTTGGAAAACACCACTGTACACTAAACCTTTAAATTTTAAATAAAAACAGCTTCACTTAGATCTGCTATCAATAAGAATCCAAAGTCTAAATTGATGAGCCCAAACCTAGGGCACCTGGTGTAAGAACTGCACCGAGTCACCAATGTTGATCCCCTTGGGGAAATACAAAGGAGCAATTGAAGGGGCTTTTATTTTAAAGTACTGGCAGCTACAGATTTGCCTGCATGATACTATTGTTTTTCAGTGTAAGAACTATAAACTACTGTATAGCAGCAGTTTCTGTCAGATTACAGACTAGTACATTATATTACAAAATTTCCTGCATTTTATTTGTTGCTTACAGTTTTACACTTTTACACATGTAACATTTCGAATGGATTTCATATCAGAAAAAAAAGAATCACATGTTCCAGGGAATACGGTGATGTTTATTTAATGCATTTATGATGAAGTCTCCAAGATTTTGTATTTAGTATGATTTATTGCCATATATGATTCCATATTAAGAGACAATGCTGAAATGCTTAATTGCCAAAAAGCATGAAATACCGCACACAGTAAGACCTTTATCACCATCACAGGGGAACACTTGGCTTAATCACGGTTGTCCTGTGTGTTTTTTCCATGACTCCATGAATTTTGCGCCAGCATCAGGGAAAAGGTACGTCTCCTAAGGGAACGGTAAACTGAGACCATTAATTACATCATCAGGATATTAAATATTAAAGATTTGACATTTAAAAAACTGAGCTAGTGGGAGAGACTCAAATGGGCCATCTTTTGGAACAAAAACTAGGGAGGATTTGGGAAACAATTTTAGATGACAAAGGTGTCTTTTTGTTAGGGAAGTGCTGCTGAATTAATCAATGGTAACATTTATTCTATGCTGCCTTTTGCAGAAAAAACTAAAAGAGAAGCATTTTTTACAGTTACGCACCCTGGTTTGGAAGAGAACACATTTCCATACACAAAAAAATAACACAGTGGAGGGCTTATGGAAAGGGCATTTTATATTTTGCAGTTGCATTTATCTTGGTGTGAGTTCAAGTGATTAACAGCTCCAGGCTGTAAATTGGTTCTGCAAGTAGCAACAGTACACGTCTACATCCATAAATGCTACTTTCACAATCCTATACTGTAGGGAAACTACTACACAATTATCCACCTGATGGAACATCAAACGTAGCGACATTACAGTTGCTCTGAGGTTGTATTCTTCAGACATCTATTTCTTTTTCTTCTGCTGCTCTTGGAAGAAGTCATTGCAGGCAACAGTGAGGGCAGCCACCAATACAACAAACTCATTGAAGTCCACCTCGTTGTCTTTGTTAGAGTCCAGGTCATTCATAATTTTCTCCACCAGCATCGGATCTTTCTGAGACTGAAAACAAAATGGAAAAGAAGCATATAGTAATTTGCCAAATAAGCAGTCTAGTGGATGACATCTTTATGGCTTTTGCTCATGCCTTTTAATGATTTTCCTATAACATGGACTTGTTACCAGTATTACTGACCACTCAGCCAATTAAAAAAATACCTTCAACACATTCTATATTTAGGTAATAATATAGAAAATCTGACTGTTGTTGGAGCTCGATATTGACTCAAAGCAAAGCTCCACATCCAGTGGAGAGCATAATGATGCTGCTGCTAAATGAGCCGTGAGCTGCAGCTAATCAAACACAGTGTTTATTTCTTTGTTCATTTTCTCTTTGCCTGAGAAATAAGACGTGGCTTTTCTAATTTATCCTCTAACCTGCAAGGCAATGCTGGTCTTTCTGTTGTGGCGCTCGCTACAGTTGGGGGGCTTTATTTCAATTAGAAAAATAATGCCGAAGCACTTAAGCGTTCTTTTTTAAAATGTGGTTTCAATTTAAATTTGGTCAGATTGGTTCAAAGCTAAATTAAAGCACAGGGCCAGCTTGAGTGAAAGCCAACAGGAGACATTTAGAAATGACAGGACAAACAACTGAACAAAATTCTGCACGTTTACTTCATTTGAATTTAAAATATGTAATCTATCAAGCGTTGGAACTGAGGGCGAACGTCTTACTGGGCCTGTGTCTATTCTCAGAGGTGACTATAGCCCACAGGGATGTGATGACATCATGAGGGTGTCTATATTTGGAGGTGATATGGGTCACTGATGATGATGATGTGTGAGCACCTGAGGCCTCCCACCCGCCTCCCAAGAAGGACAGGCAGTAACAGGAAAGATATCTGAAGGCATCAGGTTTTAGACCTTGGCTGTTTTGTCGACGGTCTGGTCTCAATCATTTGAAATTGCAGGCCTGGACGCGTTGCTATCACACAGACTCAGGGGCAGGGACTTATCTCAAATGACCTTATCTATCACCTTCTCCGCATCATTTATTTGCCACTGTGGAATCATGTGAAAGCCACAAGCAGCTACACTTTGACAGCAGGACAGCAATCAATGAAAAAAAAAAACAATTTCCTCCAACAAGGTCAGGATGTTACATCATTTGAAAATGGCTTTACTTGTGAGTAAGGCAACAGCGAGTCATCCTCCAAAGTGGTGAAGATCCTTAAGCAAATTATTGCAAATGCTGGTGGTCTCAGAGTTACACTTTGGTCCACCAACACATTCCCAGTAATTAAAATCCACACAACAGATGGCGTTTCCTTTTGAAAAAACCCATTACATGACAGAACCACTTCAGTCTAAATCAGGGGTCTTGAACCTGCTGCTCCAGAGTCGCATGCAGTTCTTCTGTCCAGCTCTAGTGGCTCCCTATGGTTTTGACAAAAGCTGCATGAATATGAATGTGAAAATATACTATGGGTATTTATTTATTTACATTTTAATTTTAATTTACCATTGCTGTAAGTCATTCTTTAAATTCTCCAACTGTAAAATTCTGTAGCCTATACACCAATTTAAAAAAGTTTTAAAATTTTGTTAATTAAAATATACACACACCTAAAAATAGCCTGCATCTATTGCCCGGTAACTTTCCCTATGGACTTCAAACCTGTACACTTGAACTGCAAATGGACTTTGTAAAATTGAAACTGCCTTTTTTTAAAAGTTTGACATTCATTGAAGCTATTTGACAGCTATATGTTTAATTTATTATTAAATTAGGCTACATTTAATGTGATTCATTTGTACAAATGTGGGACTTGAAGTTTCCTGCATACAGTCACCTCCGAAACTGTTGGAACAGCAAGGTCAATTCATTTGTTTCTGGAGGAGTCTACGGGTCATAGGCTTGATGCAGTTACTGCAAGCAAGCGATATGTAACCAAATATTCAGCATTTTCGACTTCGAGTTGAAAGAAATTGTGTACCAAGTCTTAGCTCACTTGAAAAACTGTGGTTTGATACAAAATGTGTTGGGCTCTATGTTGTTTAAAGGACCAGAGTCTAAGATTTAAGATAATCTGTTATCAGAAATTTAGTCTAACATACATGTTTACTCTTTTTTTTAGTGTAAAATCACTTTTGGCTAATAATTGATTGGTTTTTTCACTCATAGAAACATATTTATATATACAATGTTAGCGGGTCCCCTCCCATACGAGTTACAGTGTTGCATTGCTATGGACAAACAAACTTGAATACTAGCTTTCACATTTCTGTTTCCTCTAGCCTGTGATGCTGCTGAAGCCTTTATTCCACAAATGTTGTATGAGCATCTAAATCAGCCAGCTAGTATTTACCATGAAATGCCATGACAATGCAAAATGGTGATCATTACTCATCGGCTATAACCAGTCACTTTTGCAGTATAAAAACTGAACGTCTTATTCTTACATCTTACTCCATAAAATTGCAATTCTAATTCCTAATTACGTCTACATACACATTCCCCTGGACTGGAAATACTTGTGGATTCAATCACGGAAGACTATTTTGTTTTTTGACAGCTGCCATAGGTTGTCTGGAAAGCGTAAGTGCAATCTGCACTCTCACTGGCAGATACCACTACATATCATGCCCTTTAACATGTCTAGATATAAAATATTTTTTACTCTCTTCCCTTCCCCTCACCCCAAAACTGGTCAAGACAGATGGCTGCCCCTCCCTGAGCCTGGTTCTGCTGACGGGCTCTTCCTGTTAAAGAGGATGTCTTCCTTCCCACCCTCGCCAACTGCTTGCTCATAGTGGATCACTGTTGTTTGGGTTTTCGCTCTAATATTGTAGAATCTTTACCTTGCAGTATTAAGTATCCTAAGGTGACTTTTGTTATGAATTGGTGCTTTATAAATAAAAAAGAACAGAATAAAACAGAATTGAATTGAATTTTTGTAAAATACAAAGTCGAAGTGCCAAATTGCAGAGTAGTCACTTGGGGTAAGAGGTTTTAATTACTTACACCGAATAGTAGTGTAATTTATTTTTAACCATCATGCATCACCATCATAAGGCTTCAAATATGTTTTGTGGCTCCATACAGATTTTTGGTGTCTAGAATTGCTTAAAAGTGACTCTTTTGACACTAAAGGTTGCTGACCCCTGATCCAAGTGCTCCAGAAACGGAACAAACAAAATAACCACTGTGTCGAAATGTCTACTTTACCGTGAGGAAGTCATGGAGCTCACTGTGTAGGAGTTCCTTCAGCTCACCCTTGTTGAGCTTGTATTTATCTCCATCATTCCCAGAGTAGTTGTAGAAAACCGTTATCAGTGCATCCATTGCACCCTCAAGCTGGCTCGGCATTTTGCGGGAGAGATTAAAAAAATCTCTTGCAGTTTCCTAAAAAAAATTATTTTTTTTAAATTTTCTGTCCAAAAGTGTATTTGGATTAAAGAAGGAAGCAGAACAACCATTTGTCTATAAGAGGGGTGTTCCTACCTGGTTAGAGTCCTGCACAAATGTGATGAGAGACGCTGCTGCACAGCTTGTTTATCAGGAGGTGTGGAGAAGCAACGTGGGATAATTAATTCCACAGGTGAGCCGCCCGTGGTAACTGTTCTTCTTTCCAGGTTTTAATCAGTGTAGCTAAGTGAAAAACAAAACATGTGCCATGGGGATTTATCAAGCACCCCATAGGTATTCATCAAAGCCTGAGCCACACTTAGGCCTTGGCAGATGTGTCACTTACCACATCCCTGAAGTGGCTCCAGCACTGTGCAGTATACTTCATCAGAGGCAGAATAGGTCAAGACTTGCCTGCTTAGATGTGTTCATCTTAAAAGGGAAGGGAGAAGATGTTCATTAGAGCAGGTTCTTTCAGTTCCCAACAATGTTAAATGAACATGTGGTATCTTATTTCTGTCTCGCCTGTTTTTAAACATCCATGAATTGAATCCCAATGCATTTTGGTTTATGAAAACATTGTGGTACTGTTTATTTGTTGAGTATTTACTCTGATTCTAGCTGCCTTGTCGTCATGACTTTTCTATGAAGTTTTCCAACTTTCATTTTTTTGTAAATGGGAAATGGTGGTTTTTGTTCACTTTGAACGGACAGAACATATTCATTTAAATGTTTTCCCTTGCTCAAACATTACTGGTGACATTAAACCCTGGCAGAATATCATTGGAAACCATGTTAATACACTCCAGATATGGACAACTTAGAGTATTACATCAACTGAAGAACAGGTTTGAAATACTTTGTTTTACATTCTAATTCAAAGTTATCTGTGACTTTACACTTCTACTTTACTACATTTCACCTAATCATAGCATACATTTTTCTCCTTTATTTGCAACAATAGTGGAATAAAAATCAGTGTATCAAATCAAAAGGTGGTTAAGTTGTAAATCCAGTGTGAAAGCTGTAAGAAAAATACAACACTTTTGAGACTACACAGTTTTTAAATGCCACTTCTGGATGAATGCAATAATCATTTATATCAATAATATGCTGTTAGGTCCATAAGTTTGACAAGAGCCATTTTTACAAGTAGTCCCCCATTTTCAGAGGCTCAACATAATGGTTCAAACCAACTTAATTTTAAATATAAGGAAAGTTTTTAATATTAGGATGAAAATCCTTTGCAGTCAATGACTGCAAATGCTGTGTTTCCTCCCTTGAGATGCTCTGCCAGGCCTTTACTGCAGTTGCCTTCAGTTGCTGCATGTTTGTGGGTCTCTCTGCCTTTTGTTTTGTCTTCAGTAACTGAAAAGCTGCTCTACTGGGTTGAGATCAGGTCCCATATTTGGCCATTGAAGAAAATCCCATTTCTTTGTTCTGAGAAACTCTTGAGTTGCTTCTGCAGTATGCTTTGGGTCTTTAAACAATCAGTGGTTGAATCTGGGCAGAGAGTACACTTCAGAATTCTGCAACTGTCAGTAGTCCCATCATATATGAACATTAATGAGCTGTTTCATTTGGCAGCCATACACGCTCATGTCATTGCCCCCGTCAGTTTGATGTGGTATGTTTTGGATAATGAACTTTTCCTTTCTGCCTCTATATTTTCCCCTTCATTCTGGTACAAGTTCATCTTGGTTTCATCTTTTCAAAGAATTTCTTTTGTTTTCAGAACTGGGAACACATTTTTAGATTGCTTCAGGCCAGCTCTAATCTGCCCTTCTTGCTCTGGAATGCAACCAGTGGTTTGCTCCTTGTTGCAAATTCTCTGTATTTACATTCGTTAAGGCATCACTTGATGATATTCCTACCTCCTGGAGAGTACTCTTGACTCAGCTAGTTGTTGTGAAGGTGTTGCAATCATCTACTTTAATTGTCTTCTGTGCTCTTCCAGGCCTTTTGGTGTTGCTGAGCTGGCCAGTGCATTCCTTCTTTTAAGAATGTCCAGATTGTCATTTTGGCTGTCTCTCTGATAGCTTTATTTATTTATTTTTTTCAGCCTTATAATGGCCTCTCCCACTTGCATCGACATCTCTTTGGATTTCATATTGAGAGTTTCAGTGAACAGTTACCAAATGCAACTTCAACTCCTGGAATCAAATTCAGATCTTCAGATCAGATCTGCTCAGCATGTGAAAACAGTTTTAAATGTCTTATGTGGCTCTCAGGAGATTTTTTCACAATGAAAAAATAACCCTATTGACAGCCCAGTGATGTCATACACAGCTTATTAAAATTTTTTTTCAGACTATGTGGTGACATCCTGCACTGCACTGCAATTTTTGTTTATTGGTTTCATCTGCCATTTTAGTTTTTGTGTATATCTTATTTTATTATTCACTTTTCCAACTCCATTCATATGTTTTAATTCTTTTTTTAACCTATGATTTACTTATTTATTGCTAAATAATAGTGTTGCTCTACCTTCATTTAAATTATCCCATTTATCTGAAGTAAACAGGTGCCTGTCTTTAAGAGCCATCATTTTTACTTTAAACAAGTGTAAAATCCAACTTGTATTGAATGACTTTGCTGTTTTTCTTCTGCTTGTTCTTTCAGTTTCACCTTGTGATTACAAAAATTGCCATGTTCTCATTGGGTTTATTTTTAGTATCTGCAGCTTTCATCCTTTGTCATTCTGTGTCCCTCTCATACACGACTGCTCCTCCTCTGTCACTGTGTCATAGCTGACAGTGGAAAATAACACTCTCTTCGGCTCCCAGCCCCCACAGACAACACCTGAGAGATGTTAGTTGTCAGGTGTGCCTGCAACTTCTCTTCCACTTCCAGCCTCTGCCACGGAGAAAATAACTTTCCATTTGTTAAGGTGATGAAACAGTTTCCTTTACAGCTGCTGATAGTAACTGTTGTGCTTGAGGTGACCTGTGAAACCCAGACCATGATGTGATACCACATCAAAAATGGACCCAACAGTCTTTAGTTAGTGAGGTATTTTAAATATCAGAGATTGAGTGTGTGTATTATAGAAAGGTTTTGTAATTTTACATCTAATAGGATACTCAAACAAAAAGTACATGATTTTCCATACAGTCAGTAAAATGTGTGTCATTAACAGTCAATTTTTGTCTGAATGCTTATTCCTGTCTACAAGATGATACATGTGTGTTTGTAAAAATTCCATTTACACTGGGTTCTTTTGCTAAATGAAAGTAATTTTTAAAGTTCTGCCTGTGGTCTTGAAGAAGATAAAATGCTTGTCTCCTGTGTGATAGATGATGCCTCGTTTTAGATCCATTCATGTACCCTAGGGACATTTGCAGCAGCTTAAAGATCCCTACAAAGACAATAAAAATAATGTTTCCATCAACACTGACCTGTAGTCCTGCCATACAGAGAAGGTGGATCAGTTAATATAGCTGTTTTCAACAGTAATAAAGTCAGAAATGATGCATATAAAAATGTCTGCATTTATGTTGTGCTTTACATTTGGGGCTCAGTCTCTTGCCAAAGGACACGTGGAGCAGGGACTCAAACTACAACTGGCTAGGATCAGTGGGTAACCCGTGCTTAAATTTGCTCAACATTGATACAGAGTACACAAAATGTTATTAAATATGAATTAAACACTAGATTACAGGCTAATCCCACCTTCTACATTATTATCTTTGCGCTGCAGACCATAGACTGTGTATAAAAGATGACCATGGCCACTGTGACTTCACCCATGTGATTTGTGGACTTCCACACACGCAAGGTTAGACTCTTTTTAGGGTTACTCAAGCACCCCTAAATTTAATCTTAATAAAATAACAATAACAATGTTAGTCATAATAATGCATTTTATTATTATTATTGACACTGTCAAGCAATATAGTGTGCATTGGCAAACCAGTTTTGTTGATGTACAATGTACAAATCCAGGTGCATGGACTTCACTGGACTTCATGACAGGACTCCTATCATTCTAAACATGGGTTAAGCAAACTACATATCTATTCTTTACTCAGGGGTAGCTTACCTGATGCCCTGTGTCGAAATCTGCACATAAAACTTTAATGTAAAGGCAAATCTCTTACCAGTTTACTTCTTGTGCAGTTGCACAGAAAGGCAACCTGATTCACCAGTGTCTGTATTAATGATGCCACTTTAATTGCATGTTGATTGGATGGACTGCCCCCATGTGATTAAGAGACTGAAATAATGCTGTGCACGTTCCTCAAAAAAATGATCTTTAACTTACTTTGGAAAATTCTAATTTCATTAACTAAAGAGTCCACCTTAAAGCAGGTGTATTATACTGAAATCAGGGATTACTCATTCTGAACTATTCTTAGACACTACAGTAGTCCATCCAACTAATTAGGTTACTTTTGACAGTAACACCATAATCTAATGAAGGGGTAAAAACAGTGGAAAAAACAGCAATTTCAACATTATTATTACATTTGTTATTCATTTTACTAAAAGCAATCCTTTAATTATTATTGTTTTATTAATTTTTTTTTTTTTTATGCAAGTTGCCCTACACAAGGCCCGAGAGACCATTCAAAAGGTGAGGGCTAAAAGTGGTGAAAGAGAAGAACTGTAGTGTAAGAGAATAGGACATTACAAGGAAGAGAAATGAGTGTTTATGCTACGTTTAAACTGTGCCAAATCATAGCTATAGGGGAAGCAGGATGCAGGTAACGAGTTCCAAATTGAGGCGGTGCGTGGAAAGAAACTAGAAGAGTACCTCACAGTATTGGCTTTAGGAACAGTGACTGCATATGGATGCAAACGAGCAGAGAAACGTGTGAAGCGGACCTTGGAACGGTCTGGTGGAACTAAAGCAGAAATGCCATTAGAGCACATTCCATGATTGAACCTATAGAATAGGGACAGAGATGCCACAGAGCGACGGAGCGATAAAGGTTCTAGAGATGAGGCCAAATCATCCCACCAAATTGATAACACGCCGCTGGATTCTGTCTAACAGGGCCAGATGGCAGGATGGGGCCCCAGCCCAGATATGGCTACAGTGCTCCATGACAGGGCGTATTGAGGACTTCTACAAATAGAGAATAGCAGCAGGAGGGAGATAATGTCGAGTGCGGTACAAACAACCTAGGCGTTGAGAGGCTTTTT
>VUQH01039074.1:0-10686 GCA_015106775.1 Etroplus canarensis
TCTCTTGTGCTCTGTTGCTTTGGATGGTTGATCCCAGGTATTTAAACTCATCCACCTTCGCCACCTCTACTCCTTGCATCTTCACCGTTCCACCTGCCTCCCTCTCATTCACACACATGTACTCTGTCTTGTTTCTACTGACTTTCATTCCTCTTCTCTCCAGTGCATACCCCCACCTCTCAAGGCTCTCCTCCTGTGTGCATTGCAGCTGTACAGTTTATAAATGCAGCTGCTAACCAAGCTAAGTAGAGTAACTTCTGACTCTAAAAGCAGTATGGCGGAGGCCAACATGCTAACATTGAATCTTAAAAATGCAGACTTGAATGAAAGGTTGCAACATTTGTGTTGTGCTGGCCACTGTGCTCTACCTGTACTACGTTCACAGACTTTACAGCACTGTGCAAAAGTCTTGAGCCACCCCTCATTTCTTTATGTTTTGCAAGAAAAATGGGAAATAGGTACAATAATTTATTGAAACAAGTGCGAAAATAAATGGAAATACTGTACATAAGACAAGAACAGTGTTAAAACAACTCAAAAGAATTTTCTTTTTGGGTTGGCTGTCGTTTGTTTCGTTTTCTGTCAAGACAATCCCACAGTTCGGGATCAGTTTCATGCTGAAAAATAAAGCCATTGCCAGTCAGGTGGTATTGCATGGTGGATCAAAATCTGACTTTACTTTTCTGTGTTCATACTCGCATCAATTTTGACAAGATCCCCAGCACATCTTGCTGAAATGCAGCCTCAAACCATGACAGAGCCTCCACCGTGTTTTACAGATAACTGTAGACACGCACTGTTGTATCTATCTCGGATCATATTGATGAGCATTTGAACCAAACATTTTAATTTGGATAAGACCCGTTGCCATTGATTTCCAGTCCAGTTTCCATGTAATTTGGCATACCTCAGCCTTTTCTTCCCGTTCTGATGAGGCTTTGGTGAACAGTAACTGGATCAGATGCAGCTCTCAGGTCCTGTGTCAGGTCCTGTGTCAGGTCTTTGCTGGATTTTTTCCAATCATAACTTTTAGATACTGTTCATCTTGTGCCACTTCTTCTTTTGTCCTCCACTTTTCCAGTCTCCACAAATGTTTTTGGACACACTTCATACCATACTGAGATATGCCACATTTTTGGCTAATAGCTCCTCGGGAATCACGTTATTGGTGCAAAAATACTATGTTATGCCTCTCAAACTGTTATCTTTGTCATTTTACACAGATTTGGTTAAAAAATTGATAATAAATTATACGCTTCTGACAGGCTACTTGTAACTAAGTGCTGAAAAACACAGTTTAAAATTGGGTCTTTGCTCAGTTTTTACGTGCAGAAACAACACTGCTTTATCCCTCGTGTTAAGTGCATTTTTTGTCCTTGAATGATCATAGGCCAGTGTTAAGTGGCTTAACAATCAAACAAAAAACAATCAGGTACAAGAACCACAAAAAAAAATGAATGAAAAAGCAACCAATGCCCAAAGAAAAACTTTGAAAGACCCTCAGAAAGCCTGGAGAACTATTGTGCAAGACCACTTTAAAAATTACAAGAAAGTCTGAGTCCTTGGAAGGAAAATATAAAGAAATGGGAGACTTTTGGGCTTTACTGTACATTTACTGTATGTGACTGCTTCTTGTCATTTGGCTGGACTCGTGGACTGGTGAATCACGGTTTGCCTCAGTTGAGTGGAACGTTGACTGTCCTGTGCATGAGCACTCCCTGGATGGTGCGGCACAAGCCATTGGAAACAACGTGTTTCAGAGTGCAGCGGTCCTGTTGTTTGGGCCTTTTATGGCTCCAAGAAAACAACATGGTGCCAGACAAAATGTCAATGCTGAGGTTACCCTGCACCCTTTCATTCAAATAAGGACATATAACTTATTGCTTGAAAAAACAAAGTCCAGAACCAATGGATGACGTCATGGTGGCTGTGCTCATCTTATATAGGCCTAATGCCTTAAAATGCAATCTTTTCCAAAACCTAACCAAGTAGTTTTGGTGCCAAAAAGTAAAGAACAAATTAAAAAACAAAACTAAACAGTGAGTGAAACTGAACACAAGCCACAATCTGGGTTCATAGTCACATAACTTATGCCACCCCACCTGCCTAATTATACATTTTTCAACATAAATATTAAAAACTTCTGGTACAACTTCAGGATAGCCATTCAGATATACTATAAAATATCTATTAATTCTTTACAAACTAGAGGATTAATTACATCAGAGTTTATTAACAATGGTAAGTATAAAGTCTTAACCATTAGACTACATGTAACATCAGGACCACATTGATGTCTCTCCTAACTTGATTTGGTCATAAAAATAATATGAATATCAGACTTTATTTTTAAACTCAGTAATTAGGTATGAAGATTATCATTATTTACCAGGGATTAAAAGAATGTTTATGACTCTAAACGCACAAAAAATGAATTCATCAACTTCATGTCGACTATCCAAACAGCACAGGGTTGTCTCTTACAAACTGTACTTTCTCGCTGTCTGTCAAGTTGACTGATCTTGTATGTGGTGCAAATATTTATCATTCTCAGCAGAGAAAGATGGGGTAGTATGTCAGGATGACACTTTGGGGTTGGTTTTACCTGCCTGCACCCCCAAGTGTGCTGCCTCCATCTACTGCCCTCCCCCCTCTTTCTATCCGTCTCTGTTTCATCAAGCCCTCACCCCACTCTGCTGATAAATCACCAAAAGACAACTACTAATAATCTCAAGTTAGAAGGAATTAAAATACAGGTGAGGGTGAGGTCCCCTGTGCACTGCACGATTTTATTGCTGAATGCTCATGGGAGCCTCCAGAATTAAATTAGCAGCGTCTCCATTCAGATTAATCTTTCTCAACAGGTTCAGCTAAACTTTTCTGCACTTAACTTTGAAGAAAGAAGCAAAAACAGCTTTCATCAAATATGGTACCACAAAATGGAGGCTTTTACTATCCCTAAATCCTTTAAGAATGCATGAAATGTTCTATATATGGCTCAAAGAGGGAAGGTTTGAGAGTTTCTGTTGATGTTAGTGGAGGCGGGTTGTTGATGTTGCTGCTGCATTGGTACTTTGAGGGAGTCCTGAGGCACTTTTCTTGCAAAAAGTAGGCATTTAGAATAAAATTAAAAAGCTTCCATTGTATTACAAATGACAATAGATCAACTCATTGGCTTTTATTTAAAACGAGCCCACCTGAGCATGAATACTTTTCCTCATAGTTTGGTTCCATTAAATTTTTTCTTTGGTACAGGCCATTCAATAAAATATTCCATGGCTTTTCTTTAAAAGTGCCTTGAAGCACTTCCTGCAGCTTCTCAGAGGCACTCTAAGTGTGCTTATGTGAGTCACAGACGGCAAGAATTTCATTAAGTCTTTATGGAGGTTCTGTGTCTGTTATTATCAGAACTGATTATAACCAGTAGACCTGGAGACCTGATTATAACAAATAGACCTGGAGCTGGCTGCATCACCGCTTCCTGAGTTCAAACTTGACCTAGTTATTACCACGGGGATTTATGGAAGACTGGAAAGAAAAAGGTTCAAGCACATCCAGTAACAGGCAACAAATGTTAGCTTGCTGAACAATTTAAAGTGAAAACTGAAAGAGCTAATACTGAATGTGGTTGTTACATCAATCGATTGGACACTTTCTATCGAAGGGTAAAGTGAGAAGAGTTTCACAATATTACAGCATATTAGATAATTAAACTGCATTTTTGCTAAATGACCCAGTGACAAACTTTTCCTAATGTATCCCCATGCCACAGATTTACGTAAAATGCTACATTCAACATTGTGACATCTGTTAAGTTTTATTTGTGTACACGCTGCAACTGTCGCCTTCTCACAAAGAGCAGAGGAAGGCTGTTGGACAGGTGGAAACCATAGACTGTATACAGTTAGGTCCATGCATTTTTGGAAAATCATGCATTATTTTTGTAATTTTTTCCCTCTGCACACCACCGAAGTGGATTTGAAATCAGTCAAAATGTGACTGAAGTGCAGACTTTCAGCTTTAAAAAGATTTGCTTTAACTGTGTACGAATTGGACAAATGGATATAATTGTAAATATAAGGATTGTTTTTTTATACTTGCATGAAAATATTTTGCAGCCAATAGCTGCCTGAAGTCTAGAACCCATGGACATCACCAAATGCTGTATTTTCTCTCTTGAGGTGCTCTGAAAGACCTTTACCGCAGCTGCCTTCAGTTGCTGCTTGTTTGTTTGTCTCTCTGCCTTTACTGTTGTCTCCATTCACTGAAAAGCTACTCTACTGGGTTGAGATCAGGTCACTGAGGTGGCCATTCAATAATTTCCTTTTTTTTTTTGCTTCGAAAAACTCGGGTTGCTTTTGCAATATACTTTGGTTCATTATCCATTTGCACTGTGAGGCTCCGTCCAATCAGTGTTACAGCATTTGACTGGATTTGAGCAGATCTGAGAGTATAGGCCTGTACACCTCAGAATTCATCCTGCTACTTCTACCAGCAGTCACATCATCAAAGAACACAAGTGATCCGGTTCTTTTTGCAGCCATACAACCCATGCCATGACACTGCCTCCACCGTGTTTGACAGATGATGTGACACGCTTCAGATCTTGAGGTGTTCCTTTCCTTCTCTGCAGTTTTGTCATTCAATTTAATCTTGAGTTACACAATTTTATACAATTGTTTAATACAACTCTACAATTCAAATTTTCCCCAGAAGTGGGCAGGCTCTTTTCAGTGTTTTCTGGCACAGTCTAATCTGGCCTTCCTCTTCTTGTGTGCATCCGCTGGTTTGCCTTGTTGTATTGCCCTCTATTTGCAAAGAGTCCCACTCAATTAAGCACCTGCAGCTGAAGAATGGGGCGGTACATTTCAGTAGGAAAAACACTGGAATTAGTTATCTAATTTACCTCGCAAACTGTGTCTTTAACCTTTTCTATTTTTTTCAAACAAGTAATGTCATTCCTGCTCAGTGTCAAACCAAAACCTGAACTAAGAAGAAAAACTCTGCTTCAGTACGGTCAGGAGGTGATGTAGGAGGAAGAGGATGACACAAGAAAGAACAGCATGCCCAAGAAGGGCTGAAATATATCAGTGCTGGGATGATGGGATGAGAGTTAAGGGTTCTGGAGAGTTAACGGATAAATGGGAGAAGGCGAGATGGATGAGGTTGATGAGGAAAGAGACAGAGCGAGAGTTGGAGGCGGGGGGGTTAGGGTGAACAGTGGGTACAAGGCTTTATTTAGTGCATGCCTGCAGGTGTTGCCTAGTAACAGAGAGGAAACAGATCGAGGGAAGAGCTGGAGAGCACACCTCTCTTTATCTTTTTCACTCTTTCTCTTTCTGCCCCTGGCCTTAGCCTCTTCCAAAATCCCAACACAGGCATGCACACACACAAACAAAGGCACTCACTCTCTCTCTGTGTTTTTCTCCCTTAGACACTGTCACAGCAAAAGCCCTATCCCTCATTAGCAGTCAGGATGGCTGCTGTCCTCCTGTCAGGAAAGAAGACGAGGAAAGGAGAGCAAGGAGAGAAACAAATTAAGGAGAAACAGACACTGAGGAAAGAAAATGCAGTGAATTAAAAAAAAGAACCCACACACACATTCATCAAGGTTGTTGCCATAGCATTTGTTGCTCTGTTCATCATTTAGCTTTGTGGAAGAGCGTTTCAGACGAGTATCCTTCAGTTCGAACATTAAACATGTCCGTGCAACACAATGTGTCCTAATGAGCCTGATTTACATTCTGCATCTTGCTTGAGAGCTAATAAAATGAGTAAGTAAGGCAGCTCGGTAGACTAATCGATGCGCTGTTGTATGTTTCATCCAATCACAACTCGTCCTGTTATTGATCGAGGTTTGACCTGGAAGAGTGTGATCTACCTACCTGTAGCTTTGTAAAAAAAAAGAAAATAAAAACACAGAAGCTGATCAGATAAAACTTGTTTAAATGTAAGAAAAGGATGCCCGTGATGACATGTTTGAAAGAGGTCCACTGATGATGTTTTAATTGAAAAATTACTCTCAGAAACACACAAATTGCAGCAGCGGTGTGCTTAATGAACCAAGGATATGCCTAATGACTGGACTACTAATGAGAACATCTTTTTTCTTTTTGAATCCTTTTTTTTCTGTCTTTCAGGTTCAAGCATATGCAAAAGGCGACATCCACTACGAGTGTCTGACTGCTGTCTGCTGCTCATGTTCATGCATGCATGTCTCGGTAGCAGGGGAAGGGTGTGCTTTGCATTTTAACATCCCACCCGTCACTACAGACATGTGCAAAAGGCTTCGCGCTCTTCCTGTTTGTTTCACAGTGTGCTCTCAGTGTCTTTATTCTCCTAATTTCCCCCTGTGAGCGAAAGGGATCGCCTCGTGTTAAGCCCCAAATACACTGAAACGCAGCTCCTTGAAACTTTATTGACTCCAGAGCTCACAGCCCACCTTAAAAGACACCGGTGAGAATCAATGTAGCTGCTGCCAGTGGACAGCTGTCAGAATTGACTGAATCAATCAAGGCCGACCTTGGTGCAAATGCATGTATGCATGCAGAGTCAAATTAGTCAACACCATAAAGCTGTCTGGCACAACGGAAAGCTGGCTTCTTGTGAATACACCAAAAGGGGCTAAAAATACATTTTTCCCACATGCACTGTGCCATATAAAATATTTATAGTGAGCCCTAGTCTGCTAAGTATGGCAGAGATGCTACAGAGAGAGAGAGGGAGGAGCTGCCAAAGCTTGCTGTAGCCTCCATCCCGGCGCCAGACCTTGCATAAGAGCTAACTGCAGTTTGAAAGCGAGGCGTAAAGGCTTTACTCTCTATCTGCATTTAACACACACACACGCACAGCCATGCGCTTAAATAGAGAGTGACAGAAAAAGACAGACAGGAAGGCAGGCAGGACTGATTCTACAGTGTGTTTCTACAGGAATCTATTTTTATCAGCTCCCTTTTTGTACACTACTATGCATGTCCTGGTTTTACCAAGCTTACAGTACGTGGGTGTAATTCATCATCCAAGGCCAAAAGAACAAGTGAAGAAAAACGTGTAAGTGAAGTACCCCAAATTATAACACGGACTCCGTTATTGCCACATTATTTACATTTGTACATATAGATAAAATCAAATGCAGGTCCTGGATTGTAGGTTTTTGCTGCAGTATAAGCAGTGGCAGCTAGATTTGCCACCATTAACTGTTGTTTTACTGTGTACTGACTAAGACAATAGTTTCTTTTGGTGTTCTATACTGCAGTATTCTGGAGTAAAAAAAAATTTAAAAATCCTTTCTAGGAAAATACTGTAAATGATATACAATTCTGAAGCCCCCTTCTGCCTTCAGGACCACTCTCTCAGATTTAAGGTGATCTTTTATCAGAAATTGAGTCTAACAAACATATTTATGCTTTTTATTGCGTAAAATCACCATTGTGAGTGCTTTAGTTCCCTTTCAAAAAGATAGTTATGTATACAATGTTAGTGGGTCCCGTTCCAGAGGAGTTAACATATTGGGCCACCATGTTTCTACAGTAGCTCAGAACAGACAAAAAGACTTAAATACTGGCTGTCATGTTTCTGTGAGCTAGTCTTTATCATAAAATGCCATCACAATGCAGACTGCTTGTCATTACTCAATGGCTATAAACTATGACTTTTGAGGTATAAAAACTGAACTTCTAATTGCTAAATCTTATTCATTTCAACTGCATATCTAATTCCTAATTATATCTACATAGATGAACCTCTGGACTTGTTTCCTGATGACCAGCATAGGTTCTCTAACATAGTTGGAAAGGGAGAACAGGCTTAATTGGTGCAATGTACATTCTCAATGGTAGATGTCACACTGGTCCTTTAATTCTTCATGGCATAGATTGAGCAATGTACTGGAAACCTACCTCAGAGATTTTGGTCCATATTTACACGAGAGGATCACACAAGTGCTGCAGGTTTTTCAGCGGGGCAGGAGATTCATGATGTGAATCTCCTGCCCCGCGACATTCTGAAGGTGCTGTGTTGGATTTAGATCTGGTGACTGTGTAGGTCATTTGAGAACAGTAAACTCGTCATGTTCAAGAAACCAGTTTGAGATGAACTGAGCTTCATGACATGGCCATCCTGCAAGAAGCACCAATCAGATGATGGGTGCAATGTGGTTATAGAGGGAACGACATGGTCAGCGACATTGCTCAGGTAGGCCGTGGTAGTTTAACAATACTCAGTTGGAACTAAGGGGCCCAAAGTATTCCAAGAAAATATCCTCCATACCATTAGACCAACAACAACAGCCTGAACTGTTGATACAAGGCAGGATTGATCCATAACATCATGATGTTTATGCCAAATTCTGACCCTACCATCTCAATGTTGCAGCAGAAATTGAGACTCAACAGATCAGGCGATCTTCTGTGTCCACTTTTGGTGAGCTTGTGCAAATTGTAGCCTCAGTTTCCTGTTCTTAGCTGACAGAGTGGCACCTGGTGTGGTCCTCTACTGCTGTAGCCCTGCCTCTCCAATGTGTAATGTGTTATGCATTCAGAGAACCTGCTCTTCATATTTTAGTTTAACAAGTGGTTATTTGAGTTACTGCTTGAAGCAGTCAGGCCATTCCCCTCTGACCTCTGGCATCAGCAAGGCATTTTTGCCCAGAGAACGGCTGCTCAGTGGATATTTTCTTTATTTTGAACCATTCTCTGTGAACCTTAGAGATGATTGTGTGGGAAAATCCCAGCAGATCAGCAGTTTCTGAAATACTCAGTCTAGCCCATCTGGCACAAAAAACCATGGCCCCTTCAAAGTCACTGAAATCCCATTTATTCCCAATTCAGATGCTCATTTTGAAACCTCAGCAGTTGTCTTTACCATGTCGAGATGCTTAAATTGAGCTGCAGCCATGTGACTAGCTGATTAACAAGCTGTTTAACAGATGTACCTATTAAAGTGTATAGCAATAGTGTAACTGGCAGTGTAACTGTTAGTTTTGTAATCTCGATCAAGAAATTATTACTGTGAAATGTATTCATTTACTGTAGAGCTCAATCTATAAAAACATCATCCATAATGATGAATAGCTTCTTAATCTGCATAGCATCACCAGTTTATCCCAAATTACTTTTCATGTCTTTTTGGTCCATAAAAACATGAAAGCATTTGTCACAATCTCCCTACTCATACATAGATGAATATTGCTGTATATAATAATTTACCAACTACACCCAATAAGTAACAGTGGTCAAAAATGATTCATAATCGCACAAGTTTCAGTCATGTTGCTCGTTGATAGCTAAACCTCATTATTTCCACACAAACACTGAAACCTACATGGTATCCCTGCAATTCTAACTGTAACATAGCTAAAATAACCTTCACAACACTACCAGTACTGATAGATTAGTACTTATATAGCACTTTTCTACTTATATTGAGCAGTCAAAGGACTTTTTAGACTACAAGCCTCATTTCCCTACTCACACACACACACTTTTATACAGTCCTTTATTCCTTTAAGTGGTTTTTACTCATCACACATGCACACACACACACACGCGCACACACTCACATTCCAGTGGTTGCATTGGGGGCAATTTGGGGTTCCATATCTTGCCCAAGGACACTTCAGCAAGATGGAGATCGAAAAGCTGACCTTCTGATTAGTATATGACCCACTTTAGCTCCAGTGCTGCACCTCCACAGCCACAGCTACTAAATTAATTATTTGAACTTAAAACATTTACACTCTCAGGAGCGCTCACCAGGATGAAACTACATAATTTGAGCGCCTCGGGTTGCTGCGATATTTTATGCTGAATTTCTTTTACACTGACTTTGTGCTAAATGAGGTAGTGGGACTCAGAAGGACTGTGTGCTGAACCAAGCTACAGAGTAAGGCTCAAGTGTGACTGAACTGAAAAAGAGAAAAAAATCTGGATTTTTGCATATGATTGTACAGTGGCTTGCTGTTAATACCACTCTTCAAATGCATCAGCAATTGGTCTTTTACTGTGTTCATTTGGGATGGTACATCACTGCAAAATGTCCTGAAGTTTAGCAGCAGTTCCTTTAACCATGCCCATTGTCTGGGCAATTATTGGCTCTTGGGGACATATAGGATTACTTGTCAGGAACGTGACATGGTGAAAATGCCTGTTTTAAAGGCTTCACTTAAAATGACAGATTTTGGACAAGTGTACAGTTAGAAAGAAGTAGAAAAACTTTCTTTTGTGGAAAGGTTGCCGTGGTGACCAAGACCAAGATGGCAGCTTAGTGTGGGAGCTCTGTACAACCATGCACAATTTAATCTAAACTCCCAAACAAATAGCACTAACTCTGAAAGTTAAATGCCCGTGCTGATATCCCAAAACCCCCTGCAACCAAAAGAAGCGACATAACTACTTGGGGACTCAGAAGTACCAGTAAAATAACTCCGCCAGGTACAACAGCTAGCGTTAGCGGAGGGGCTAGCGCTAACAGTATGGCTGGTGAGGCGGACGTTTTGAACGAGTTGAAGGCACTCCGGGCATTTTTCGGTACAGAGTTGAAGTTACTCTGGGCAGACTTTGGAGCAGAGTTGAAGTCACTCTGGGCAGAGTTTGGAGCAAAATTGGACAGCATGAATGCTTGTCTAACTGATATAGCGAACCGGATGTCTACACTGGAAAACAAGGTAACGGAAATAAAACGAGATGT
>VUQH01039078.1:0-14784 GCA_015106775.1 Etroplus canarensis
TAGATGTAGCGATACCGAATGACAGCAACATCTAGAAGAAGGAACATTAGAAGCTAGAGAAGTACCAAGGGCTCAGAGAAGAGCTCGAGAAGATGTGGAGGGTGAAGGCAACAGTGGTCCCAGTGGTAATCGGAGCACTAGGTGCAGTGACTCCCAAGCTAGGCGAGTGGCTCCAGCAGATCCCAGGTACAACATCCGAGATCTCTGTCCAGAAGAGCACAGTCCTAGGAACAGCTAAGATACTGCGCAGGACCCTCAAGTTCCCAGGCCTCTGGTAGAGGACCCGAGCTTGAAGGATAGACCGCCCACGGGGGCGAGAGGGGATTTTTATATATATATATATATATATATATATATATATATATATATATATATATATATATAAACCTCACATTTTTGAACAAGATGTTCAAAAACAGGGACACTCTGTGCCAACTGTTTTCATGAAAGGCAACAATTTTACATTTCTCCTATCCCCAAAACACAATTTTCTTTCATATTTAACTTAAAGACATGGCTGTCAAATTTCATAGCATGTTTTGACAATGTGCTGATGAAACGAGTTTCAGCAAAGGTGTGGAACAGCCAGTGGTGAGCAAAAATGAGCTGAAATGTCCCAGAGAAATTTCACCAGGGGATTTATGTTGAGGATAACACTCCTGAATCTTTTCTTTCATTACCAGATCAATATGCTGTGAACTATTCATGACAGTAAAATGCCAAAACATTACTCTTACAAACAATAATGAGCTGTGTACTGTGGGGGTTTTCCCTTTCTTCAAGATGTTTTACCTGCTAATGTTGGGGAATAGTTTAATATAACTTCATTTGAGATCGGCACAGGATATGCAAGATATTCTAAGAGCTGCAGAAGCTGGACGTGATCAGCTCTGGCTCAATCAGATTCACATATATCTGACCCTGTTCTAATTTGATAAGGCTCTGCTCTAGCTTGGCATGCACTAGTCCAGAACTATAACTACAGGTAGCCGTAATGTAGACCAAACAACTGTGAGTGTTCCACTTGGTAACAATAAGTTTATACTAAATATGCTAATGTAATGGCAAAAATGTTAATAAATAGAAACAAGGCACAACAATATGTATTGTATTGCTCTACTAGTATTAGAATTATGAGAAAGCCAGTAATCTCTCAGTGTAGTCAGCTACCACTCCTTTCTTTTCATAGTGCTACCCATCCATGTATGAACTCATTCAATTCAAAATTAATCTCTCTTTTTTTGATGGATGGATTACATATTAAATTAAAGTAGCTGTTGCTCAGATTCAATCTTAGATATGATCAGCAATACTGGCATGATTGAGACTCAAAGAAGTTCAAAACAAATCACCAGCTGTATGTTAAATCAATAAATGGTCAATGTTTGATCATCAACATGAGTTATAAATGTTAAAAAATAAACAAAAAAAGGGTATGACGTCAGTTACAGTCAATTACTCTGAAAAACATGGACAACCTGACGAATTCCCAAAAGTGAAGACAAATTGCCCCCTGCTATCTGGCTGTAGTATAAGTCCAAAGTTTTTCCCTCTCCTTGTTTGAGGATGGGATGAGGTCACACAAAAATAAACTCTGGCTTACAAAATAGCAAGCTAGCAGCTCCCATAAACTTGGCTTTACTTTTGTACTAGTCACTGGCTACAGTTCTTAAAACATTGACTAAAATTAGAGTCATGAGGTCAGACTTTGTTTAAAAACCTGACATCATTATTGGTTAGTTGCAGTTTGTGTACCAATAATCTGCACTGAGCTAAAATATCTTATTCACTCATTTTGATCACAATGTAAATATACTAAAATACGATAGTACATTATTTTGCTGTGTGGAGATTTATAGAGACTTAATTTAGATCAATATTTATTGAGTGTTAAATGGCTTAAAACAAGCTATTTTCTGTGTTGTAAAACCTTGCACAGTCAAGAGCAGCCAAATTAAACTGGTCAGACAATCTGAATTGAAGTACAAGACCAAATTTTCCACAGCACTATTTGTCTTCAAAACCATTTAACTTCTCATTCTTTATAAATTCCAACCTAATAGTTGTAGTACATGTCTCTGATGTTAGGCACACTTGAGCTGAAACAGAATCTGTGAAAATAACTTTATTCATCAAGCCATTCATTTTCTGCACTTATCTGTGTCTGAAGTGTGGGGGCAGTAGTGTTAAGCTGAGATTTCCAGAAACCCCTATCTTTAGTCACCACCATAAGCCATTCAAGGGGGACACCGAGGTATTCCCATGCCAGTTAAGAAATATAGTTGCCTAGGGCATTCCTTCCAGACACGCATTAAACACCTCACTTAAAGGGCAAATAAAATTATTTGAGAAAACACATAATTGGATTAGCAGTGCAATTTTACCCCTAAACGTTTGCGTACTTGTTCAAAATATGTTTTTAATTGTGAGTATTTTGAGATTTTGTACTGTCCAGAAGCGACCGTTACTTTCAACTCGCCACTCGGCTTTTTCTGTCCCCTTAATGACCTGTGACGTCACTGCAGACAAACAGCTCAGCTCCGGTCACTCACTCCTGTGTAAACAAGCGTGCCACGACTGATTTTTCTATGCTCTTGTCTTGAGCATCATGAACTTATGCATCACAGTAGATTGTAAAAATGCATCAGAATTGGGCCTGGCAATGTTCAAATTTCCACTGGAGCCACACAGAAAGAAATTACTAGCTATCCAGATTTCAAATGTTGGGAGGATAGAGACCTGTAAGCTGTCGAAGCACTCCA
Organism: Etroplus canarensis; assembly: GCA_015106775.1. NCBI lineage: Eukaryota > Metazoa > Chordata > Actinopteri > Cichliformes > Cichlidae > Etroplus > Etroplus canarensis. The sequence goes on from VUQH01039078.1 coordinate 2,763, forward strand.
TGTTTATGCAAGGTCCAGTTCACGGACAACAGCTTCACGAAAAATCCCATGCTGGCCAAACAATCCAGGTGCCATCTCATGCTTAAAGAAAACAAAGTGAGTCTTTAACAATTTGCTTACAGTTACTCTGAATGCGTGCATGTCATGTATGTTTGCAGATGTTTGCAGCTGAACTGATACCGGCTATTAGTATGGAATAAACCATGGGTGGATGTCATTAAAGACTTATCATAATTAGTTTAATATATGGTGTGTTGAGGTCGGTCTTTTGCAAAATTGAGGTGAACGAACGGTTGATGAGAGGGTGATGTCTTCGTAAGTGGCAAACACGCATTTAGGAGGTGGAATATAGCTCTTTTTTTTTAAACAAAGATATAATTTCTGAGAAAAATATACTGAAGAATATCTCTTGCCAGTCCAGGTTTTGGGGTGGTGGATCAGTGGCCTCTGCATTAATATTTGCCGGCTGAGAACACGTTTATCTTGGTCTCCGCATCCGACTCGGAACTACTTGCGCTTAGCTCATGGGTAAACTGCATGTTGTCAGCCCATGGTTCAAACATTTAACTTCATACCTGGATGTTTAAGTTCGCCTCAGGCTCACTTAATTTATCCTGGTCCGCAAGAAAGCTCACCATTTCAGGGATACCGGACCAGTGACTAGCACCTGCACGACTGAGTGACTGTGCTTGGTCGGACATCACGCATCAAATGATAATTTAAAATATATACTACTGGAAAAGTGACTTTTTGTGATTTTTGGCAAAATCATTTAATTTGCTCTTCAAGTGTCCATGAGATGCACCCTCGAGTGATACAAAGAGCTATGTTGGTCAGGGCAAAATTGCTTTAGTTGGAACTAAACTATGATACTTTGCCCAGGACATGGGTCACCAGAGCCCCACACCGGAGCCAGACCTGGACGAAGGGCTCATTGGTGGTGCCTGGTTACTTGGCCTTAACCCATGGGGCCTAGCCAAGTTCAGCCTGAATGCATTATACTGGCAAGCCCTCCTGTGGGTCTACCACTCAGGAGAGGATTTCACTAACTGGATTGTAGGAAAGGTGAGGACCCAAATGCAAGCCCAAGAGGCAGACTAAGTAAAATAACGAAAAAGTGACCAGTTTATTTAAGCCAATACAAAATGCTACAAAATACAAATTTCAAAAGCTTAGTAACAAAAATCCAAGGATACACAAGAGTACTGTACACAACAGGGACCACATAAGGATGTGGACCAGGCAGCAGTCAGAGGCGGAGGCTCTGACACTGAAACAGTCACACCCATTAGTATTTACAAAACAACATTGTAATATTCCCTCTGTACACCACCACACTGGATTTAAAATCAAAAATAAAGTTATGATTGAAGTGTAGACTCTCAGATTTAATTCAAGGTGTTAAACCAAAGAACTACATTAACTGTCTAGGAATTACAGAGATATATATATATATATATATATATATATATTTTTTTTTTTACATAGTCCCCATTTTCAGAGGCTGAAAAGTAATTGGACAAACTAACATACCAGTAATTTTAGATATAAGGATTTTTTAAATACTTGGATAAAAATCATTTGTAATCAATGACTGCATGAAGTCTAGAACCCACAGATGTCATCAAATATTGCCTTTCTTATCTTGAGATGTTCTGCCAGCACTTTACAGCAGCCATGTTGTTTCATGTTTGTGGATCTCAGCACCTTCAGTTCTGTCTTCAGTAACTGAAAAGCTGCTCTGTTGGGTTGAGATCAAGTAACTGACTTAGCATTGAATAATATCCCATTCCTTTGCCTTTAGAAACTCGTGGGTTTCTTTTGCAGCATGCTTTGGCTCATTATCCATTATTCTCAAGTGCAATCAGTTGTTTGCACCTCATTGTAAACCTTCTGTCTTTACATTCATGTTGCTTGGTTTTAGACGTTGATAAATATTCTCCTTCAGACTTTTCATGACTTGTGTAGATATTGTGAAGAGGTTTCTCTTAGGCAATAATTTTCTCCCATAGTTGTCTTGATAGATAGATAGATAGATAGATGTGGGAGCTGCTGCACAAGTTCCAATTTATTGTTTTCAAGTACCTGAGAATCCTTTGTGGCGTAAAGTATTGTATAAAATGATGAACAAGTAAAATATGCAAGAACGCAAGGGCAAAAAAGGTGAAGGAGAACAGTAATAAAAGAGAGAATAGAGGAGGATGCATGGTGTGGTCTTCAGGCCATAACCTTTAAGAAACATTTCGTCTATAAAAAGATCTACATTTCAATCTTAATCTATTTTTTGTTTTAATAAGGACAGCACACGCAGTTCCAGTTCTAAAGTTTCAGCTAACCTTACATATGTGTTGCCTCCTAATCCAGACATTAAAAACAATAAATTAAAATTGGTAGCACATTAATTCACCAATGAATGAGCATACCGTAACAATTTCAGCCAAGTCATCATAGTTATGCATCATTATTCACATTTATCTTGACCACATGTGTTGGTCAAGATACACTCGTAGCACCAAGCAATAGATTTTTTTTTTCCTCATGCACCCTTAAGGAATTTTTGTGAAGTTTTGACATTTCCCTTCAGTACATTAATAACAAAAACCAATCCTGAATAAAATTTCAATGTATACCTTTAGGGAGGACTTACTAAAACATCCAAGATCAGCACTTCAATTCATCCTCCATGCTGTGATGAATAGGAACATTAAGACCTCCCTCTTTGCAAACTCTTGGTTTCTCATCTCCCAATGGATTAGCTGGTAACTCCCTATGTGTGTGGGAATTTTGTGACAGTTCCTCTGTGGAGCTATTCATGAGAATGCTTGTGGAGATTTTTCAGTAACCTCCCCCCATGTCCTGCAACCTCACTCAAGTAAAACAGTCACCTCCTAAAAAATGAGCTTTGACCTGAACAGGAAGCTGAACCAGAAACAAATGTACTCAGTAAAAATAAAGTGTGTGTGTGCATTAAAGATGATTGTATATATGAGGGGAGGGGGAGTACAAAGACAGAAGAGAGCTGCATTTTTTGAGCTTATTGAATAAGTCGTTGATTATGGCTGGAGCCAGGGGCTGGAGCGAGTGTGTGTTTTCAGCCCACGGTAGTTAATGTAATTGAGTGCAGCTGTCGGGCTTTTCTGCACAGAGCTTTGTGTTTGGGTATGGTCCAGTTTTACAGCATACATAGCCAAGACATGCTTACATAGGGAAACAGAGTATGAACAGGGCATCTGTGTTTTATGTCCATGCACGCTTATGGAAGTCAAGAACAACACACTTGGAGTCACATACACAGCACAAACACACATAGGCTTATGTGCTGAGGCTCCCTAGCTGGTAGGGGTTATACATGAATGAAGACATTCTTGCCAGTTAGAACAGCAGTGAACAACTGGGTAGCAGCTGTGCTGGCAGAGTATTCTGTGAGAAAGGTGCAGGGAATGGCAGAACAATAACATAAAAACCAAGTAACAAGCTTCTCACCACAACAGCAACAACAATTTTCAACTCATTATATCAATTTGCTGGGAAAGAAAAATCTAATCAGTGTTCTTCAAGCTCAAACAGCACAGAAAATACAGTCGCTTTGTTTTAAGGTCAAGCTTAATGTAATGCATAGCTAATTTAGAGGAGCACACATTCTTATCGACTTTTAGTGCAGTACTGACCTACAAAACAAGAGCGGATCCACTCCCATGTATTAGGTCAGCAATTTGTGAAACCACAGACACATTTCCAATATCCTTCGCTCCAATCAGCCATCTTGATTGTCCTAGTTATTTCATTTGATTCAGTGAGAGAGAGAGCAGAGCGGAGACAAAAGAATGGAGAAGCAATGAGAAGCAGAACTCCTTCATTACAGAGTAATCTTGGCTTCTGTTAGCTTTCTAATCAGCGCTTATTTTAATAGGGCCCAGACAAGCAGGAAGAGAGGGTCAGAGGTTTTGGGGGATCAAGGGGTCACGCATGTGTTGGATTAGTTATATGTGTGTGTGTGTGTGTGTGTGTGTGTGTGTGTGTGTGTGTGTGTGACTGCCACTTCAAACATATGCGAATGTGGTATAAGCTGATTCAGGTAGGGAATGATAATAGCCGATTGTTATGAAACATGATACAGACAGGAGATAAAGCCTCAAACACAAAGATGGAAAGGAGTGTAGCAATTAAGCTGATTCAGGGGAATGGAAGCAGGAGAATGAAAGGAAGACGGGGCTGGAAAGAGCAGCAAAAAGGTTTTAAGACTGTGCAGCGTAGCTGAGATGTTCATAAAGAGCCTTGGAACAGGGTGAAGAGAGTGAAATGGCAGGAGCAAGATTGGGGATGAAAATAAACACTGAAAATTGAAGGAAGTGGTGATAGTCAGAGAAGGTGGGGGATTAGTGATGATTAGTATTGAGTGTGAGCGCAGCAGCGGATGTGAAGACATGCAAAAAGATCCTGGAGTCAAAAAAAAAAAACTTCTTCTGGTTCCCATGAACTCTAAGTCCCATGAGGCCTCAGCATGGGGGTGAACTGTAGGGTACGCTACTTCCTGCCGTTCTTTAAATAGACACAGATGGAAAATCCCACATAGATGAACAATAAATAAATAAATGAGTAAATAAATAAATAAATAAGAAAGCTTTAACTGTTGCAAAATAAATCAGTAAATGCGCAGTGGTCAACAGAATCTTCCCAACCCTGTCGAGCATCACAAGGAGCTGTATTTAGCTGCTTGACTTCACATGGGGAAATGGAGATTCTCTCTTTTATCATACGGCTAATAGAGCTAATTTGTTCCACTGAGGGAAGTGTTCCTTATCCACAAACACAGCACTGCAGGAGTGGTTCGATTAATGCAATAAACCACTCAGCGAAAGGAATACTAGAGAGGTAGCTGAACTCGTGGAGAGAGCTGTTTGGGTAGAGTTGGTGCTAATTAGTGCTACCTTCACGGCCAGCACTTCTATAAATATTTCAGATTAATCGTCTACATGACACACACTGTAAATCTGAAGTCTTCATAGCTAAATATATTCATGCCACATGAAACGTCGAACCTAATTTGTTCAAAAAATACACTCGGGCAGGCAGAAACTTTGAGACTAAGCTCTCTGAATTAACATTTGGTAATCTAAAATGCTTCCATAACACTCTGCTTAATTCTTCTCCCTCCTTTCTGTATCATAGTTACTTCTCGAGGGCAAGAAATGATTCAATAATACAAGAAAAATGAGTGGAGTGTTTTTTTTCCACTTTTGGGTAGGAAGTGATTGTCTTCTACTGTTATTATTCTTTTGTTTCTTTTCTCTAGTTATGCTTTGAGAAAATGGCCAGTTTCTAAAAACAGCTGCCATGCATCTTTTTGGCAGATGAAAAAACTCAGAACCGTGTGTTTATTTCTCCCCAGGACATATTGTGCAGAAGTGAAGTTGATGATGATTTGGTGCGTGTGTGTGTGTATTTGTGTGTGCGAGAGAGAGAGAGAGAATGGTTGAGGGGATGGCTGTGAGAGCAAGAGTGTATTATAGTAAAAAGGTCATGGGACTTCCTGAATGGAATGTATCACATTAACACCTGTGCAGTGTATCACTGGATATGTTGTTTACATCATCACTGTATTCCAATAACACTGAAATCCTGGGGGCAGCTGGAGGATGATTTGATTGAGTTTTATTTCAAAAGATCTCCATCAGTGCAAAAAAAAAAAAAGCACTCCAAGTGCTGATGATAAAGAAAGGGAAAACATGAAAGAAAAAAAAAAGTCTGAGGTGGTGTTTACATTCAAATTTATTTGTGTGAAGGCTGAGCCTTTGATGCTACTCTTGACTAGTGCTGTGTTAAAATAATAAATTACAGTTTATTATTAAAAACCATGGGGAGTGATGGGCTTTTCCTTTACCAACTCACAAAACTAGGTGACAATTGATTCACCCTTTTTTACCCAAATAAGAATCAGACCACAACAGAAAACATTATATTCTAGTCAGCCAATCAAGATGAACCTTTAATCCATGTATCTATACTGTTAAATGTTCACTTATCTGTAGTGCTAATGTTGCTTAATTGGTTATCATTGCTGCTGTAAGAGTACCATAAAAAAGAAATACATAAATAATTTTAAACATGCTTTTTGATTCTTATCAGAGGTAAACACAAAATGTTTGTGCTGAAAACAAACACCTTCTCAAGGCTCATCCCAGCAAAAAAAAAAAAACAAAAAAATGAAGTTGAATAAAAATCACCTAGCATTTTTAAAACATCTAGCTATTGAAACATAGTTCAACAAATAAAAGCTTAACCGTTGTTGTGGATGTGCACTTCATGTCAGAAGGAGGTAGAAGTTGAATGTTGCCTCAATGTCGTCGTTGGACTATGTAGCAAGAAATATTTGTGTTTAAGAATTGTTTTCTACTTTATTTCTTTCTACTTTCTTTTTTATTGGTTAGAAGCCAAATACAATTCAAATAAATAACTCTTGATAGGGAGAAAATACTTTCTAGGGTTGAATCAAACTCACAACCCCTAACTTCACAGTCTATTGTTTATTCTACTGAGCTACTTGATTTCAAACTTATGCATGCAACATCTCTAGGCTTGTAACGCTGACATATGGAACAGAGTGGTGAAGCTTCCAAAAATTGGACGTGTTAAGTTCATGATGCAACAAATGAGGCAGGATGTCATTGTGCATAACCATGAATTGCTTAAAAGTGTTGTTTATTTTTTCAGTGAACAAACTATTTTGAGAGTAATCTGTGTATGAGGGGAAGACACTGTGTCTGTTCACAACTGTACACTAACTAAATTAGTTGTAGTTTTTAAAGAAAAATAAAGAAATATTAATTTAATTATTTCATTGCAATAATCTAATATACATTTCTCCCTCTGTTAGGGACAGTCTGACCTGACCTCTTTTCTGTGTTGGAACAACGTCAACATCTGTCTGTCTACTGTTCCATTTTTTGCGGACAAGTTTGGACCTTGGAGATGATGTAGGGGTTTCAGTCACGGTTGCTAGGATGCTACTCGCCCTTAATAAATACCATTCACTCAGCGTGTTGTGCAACTCATTGTTTCCACAAAAATCTACAAATGGGGGATTTAGCATGAAACTTAGAGCTGCAATAGCCACATCACTGGAACATACGCCCAGATTAAATAAATACAAATTTATCTTTTAAGACGTATCTTGCCCAATGCTGTGATGAAAAAGGTCACAGTTAGTTTAATAAAAAAACATCAACAGTCTTTTGTTTGACCACCTCACAAACCAAGCTTTAGTTTTATCTATTTCTGCTATCAGGGTTTTCAAAGGTAACCATTCAAATAAGAATCAGCTCAATTCTCACAAGAAAGAACGCTGAATCTAGTCAGTACTTAGGTAGTAAATCATGGGTATAGCCCATGCCTTAAACTCAATGAATCTCAAACAATAATAGTAAACTGTGCAATAAAATTCAATACCCTCCATTGATGGTTATAAGTTCATACACCTCTGAATAATTTACTCTCATTTAACCCAAAATAAATCAAAATAAAATCCTCCTCCTTCTATTTTGGTGAATAAAATGCTCCAGTGCACCTCAATGCCCTCACAGTACCACCCCATACGGCAACCAGACATTGTGCCTTTAGGAGCTCCAAAAGACAAAAGGCGCTTGAATTCATTTGCATGCCATTGTGTTGCATCCATACACTCTTTCTGAGGGCATCTTTTCTTCCTACAGAGGGGCCACTAGAGCCATCCAGCAGCCAGTGTGTCCCGGTTTTATCACCTTCACTGCAGTGAAAGTTTACAAAGTGAAAGACGAGATATCAAGTGGCTCATCTGGTGATAAGTGCCTCACCTCCAACTTTTAAACCCCTGCTATCATCAAGTCTGCTGTTTGCAGTGCTTAAAGTGAATGAGTAGATCAGCAGTTAATCCTGTGGGCTTGTGCTGCTAAGTAGCTCATCGCTGTCTGGGTGCTAAAGAGGCCTTGAATGCTGATGTTGTCAGATGCGGACAAGAGGGGGAGAAGATAAGCTATTGTTTTCCCAGGGAAAGCACAGAGGGCTTGATGTTACAACGCAACACTGATGCAAGCCTCTGAAAGCATGGCTGCCTTTGGAGTTCTTTTGGAAAGGGGATTTCACCATCAGTATACACACATATGCACAAACTGTATATCTACATGTGCAAATCAAATGTAAGTCTGTGAGGCTCAGAGAGTGTACACACGGAGATAATCCACAGACATGCACGCACTTCAGCTACTTGCCTAAACTGAAGATGGTACTATAAAGGCATTGTGTGTCAGAAGCATGTGCCTTTATCACAAAAGATTAATGAGCAGTGTTCAGATCATGCTCAGTCCTCTACAGTTGTTTTGATTTCATTCAAAATATAATCATTTTTGATGTAATCCATCTCCAAATTGGCTTCTCTTTTACAAGAGGTTCCTCTTCACTCATATTTCCATGGATGGTTGAAGTAAATGGGCATTATTCTTTGAAATAAGTTAAACTCTTAAGGCTTTGCCAGCAAGAGTATATAGGTCTACCAGATTTTGAAAAGGCCCCAAGTACAGCAAGAAGACCAGTGCCAGATGGCCTGAGAGGTCTGGGTGGTTTATTATTTCTAAGCAGATCTAACATGCGTTGTGGAGTAAGGCCACTGACTGCAAGTAAGAGAAGCTTAAAATCAATGCTAACCTAATCAAAAAAATATGAACTTCGTGTCAGTATCAATAGTAATAAAAGTAGTTTTCCACAGTCATTAGGTACTTTTCTTCTTTAAAAGCTGAAACATGTGTTCACAGTTTCATAGCTTTCCTGATTAGTGCACATGCACAGCTCTAAGTATTAAATGTATCTGATGTTACAGTTTCAGTAATAAACTTGGATTGCTCTATCTTTAGAAATAGTTCTTGATGCCAGCTCACCACCGTTGCAATTTTAAATGACTAATTTGTCAAAGGGTTTTGGTCATCATGAGCTTGCAGAAAAATGACAACGACCTTAGAACAAAAGCAACTCTACATAATTAAGATCACCAATAGCTTTTAAATTTGATGCCAAGGGGTCCATTGCAAATGTCCATACACTTGTGAAAATTTTATTTTCACAACTTGATTCAGTCCTGTAAAAAATGAAATGTATCCTTACATTTTCCATAGGAATTAAGTGGGTAAGCCACAGCAATGTGCTGCTAATCATATGACCTTGATTAATTTTGATCAGGTAGTGTAATCATCTCTAAAAACAGAAGATTTGGTAGTTTGTTGGTCTGGAGCATCCGGGTGTATGCTAATACAATGCTACAATCTTCCCAGGGGCAAATATCCCAGAAAATTCACCCCAAAAGCAGGCCATGCAACACTTAAAGAAATTCCAAGAGTTACAGCTCAGTCTCTACAGGCTTCAGTTAGCATGTTAAATATTAAAGTTCATGACAGTACATTTAGAGGAAGACTGAACAAGTATTGCTTGCTTGGAAGGGCAGCCAAGAGAAAGCTTATTCTCCTTTAAAAGACCAATGTCCTTTGGACAGACAAAAGCAAAGTGGAGATCCTTGGCCATAAGGCACTGTGCCACATTCGGTGAAAGCCAAACACAGTATATCAACACAAACACCTCATACCAACTTTCTAGCACGGTGGTGAAGGGCTGATGTTTTGTGCTCATTTTGCAGCCACAGGCCCTGGGCACTTTGCCGTCATTGAATCAACAATGAACTCCTCTTTAAATCAAAGAATTGTATTGTGAAATGGGAGGCCATCTGTCTGAAAGCTAAAGCTTTGACAATAATGGGTTATGCAACAGAAGTAACAACATCAGCAAATCTTTAACAGAATGACTAACAAAAAAAAATCAGCCTGTTGCAATGGTCCAATCAAAGTCCAGACCTCAGGCTGACTGAAATGCTGTGGATGGACTAAAGAAAAAAAAAGATCCATACAAATGAATAGTGAACCAAAATTCCTCCATGTTAGATGTGAGAAACTGATAAAGTCATACATGAAATGATTTCTTCAAGTTAATGCTGCTAAAGGTGGTTCTAAAAGCTACTGAATCACGGGGTATGCTTTTTTTTTTTTTTTTTTTTCACAGAACTGCATAGAGTCCTGTGAAAACTCTCTCTTTCACATGTATACTGTTGTCCCCAATCAAAAAAAATGTTCAGCACATCAGCTCTGTTATGTGTATTTTCATAAAAAGGTATATAGCAAATTGATACTGTGATATCCAGACTTTTTTCCACTATTACTATCATTTGCTATGCAAGGCAAATTAAAACAGATAAGACATTTTTATGATTTAAAGCTGAATTTGTGAACACAGAAAAACTACAACTAAACTAAACTATTACCATTGAGGAATCTAAATATGTATGTCACTGGAGCTTTGTTTTATCCATATCCTGGAGCCCAAAAGTTATTTAAAACCCTCTGGAGTCTAAGGTATAATTGGCCATTTTGACTACTTTTGATTTTACCTTTATATTTCACTTTAAAAACTGTTTACCTTACCTTGTTTGGTGCCATTTTTTTAAAACAGCCTCACTGTGTAACTTCACAATTATTTATTTATTTTTTCAGTTTGACATACTATATTAACACATTGGACCTAAAACCATCCACTTTAGTTGTCTTCCATGGTCTTCTAGTCCTTTTGGTGTTGCTGAGCTGCTCAGTGCTTTCCTTCTTTTTGAGAAAATACCGGATTGCTGATTTGGCCATTCCTAATGTTTGTGATCCCTCTGATATGAGGTTTATCTTTGTCCACATACTTATGAAGATAACTTTTTATTCCTTTAAACATTAAACTTCTTAAAAAGCTTACACACAATGTATTCAAACTTTATATTATAGTTGAAAGAAACTTCCCCAATTAGGGGACCACGTCTGCTTTCTGAATGCACAATGTAAATGCTTTTGATGTGACCTGAATAACGTTGTATTCTTGTGAAATTGAGAGTCACAAAATGAATGTTTACCTTACCAATATGAAAAAGTGATTGATCTTTAACAGGCTATTTAACCTCCTCCACCACCGCACCCCCCTCATCTGCTCTGGCTGACTGGCTCTCAGGGAGACTGTTGAAGTGAGTGGTGATTCAGCTGAAGAGTTGTGCCAGCATGCTTTTGGCTGGAGGTGACACTCTATGCATGCATGAATATATTGCTTCTGTTGCTGTTATTATCTCTGGCAAAGCTTTGGCATTTGGGACCTGCACCCTGTTGCCTTCCTGGCTTCTGTGCTCTTATTGTCATTACTACACAATAAATTGGGTCTGAATGTGAGTTGTAAGGGCTTCTACTCAGATAAGACACTTTTTATACCACAGAAAATCACAGATGTTATTTCAGTGGGGTTGGGTGCAGGAAGCGCATATGATGAAACATTTACAAAACTGAAACTTGTTTGCTAAAGCTCTCTGCAACACAAAAACTATCATTTTATAAATATAGCGCTAAAAGGCAGACAGCATTATAGGCAGAATAACACTGATCAGGTATTTTCTTCCACATACTGCATCCAGTGTGGATGGATTTATTGCACTGTGAAACCTCAGCTAAACAGACCTGCAGCCTTTTCTACATCCTTGTGATCATCAGCATTTGGCCCTGTGGATTTAAGACAGTGCCCAGGCAGGCTTAAATACATCAAAACTGGAAATGCACAAACCCCTGCACACAGTCTCTCCTATCAGGTTTTTGAGGGCGTGAGTGTCTTGGTGTCAGTCCTCTCTGTCATCATTATCCCTCACTTACTCTGTGTGTGTGTGTGTGTGTGTGTGCATGTGTGTGTTTTCATGCAAGAATAATATTGTTTATGAGCAGTTATGTGCACACATCAATCAGTGGTTTTGTGTGTGTTGTATCCCTCTTGCAGACAGATGGAAACCTTAGGCACAACGCCGGGGGTCTCTCTTTTGACGCACCCTTACACCCCCCCCCCCCCCCCCCCCTCCTTTCCCTTCCCCCCCCCCCCCCCCCCCCCCCCCCCCCCCCCCCCCCCCCCCCCCCCCCCCCCCCCCCCCCCCCCCAACACAAAA
>VUQH01039081.1:0-11584 GCA_015106775.1 Etroplus canarensis
ACATAAATACACACACACACACACACACACACACACACACACACACACACACACACACACACACACACACACACACACACACACACACACACCACACTGAGTGAGGTGGAGGCAGTGGGACGTAATAGGTGCATTTGGACTCTATTTCATTTCCCCATTCCCACAAAAATAGCACAGACATTTCTGCACCCACATGAGATGTCCTTAGTGCACTGCAGGACTAGTCAGTACAAGGAAACGGCTAGGTTAGCATGAAATAGATTGATACTCTAAAATCTGACATTAGATTACTGCACAGGCAGACAGGCAGCTCAAAACAGAAGATCACACCCACAAAAGCTTACCACACTGCTACCCATCACTGGAATTGAACACAAACAGGGCAAAAACACAGTAATTTGGTGTTTTTATTTTCTTCTTGCTTCCTCTACTGATTTATCTTCACTTTTAGTGCTTACTCCTTTCCTGCATTTGGATCTTGAAACTGCATTGGTCAACCGTATTTTATCCACGCAGCATATTTCAGCTCCACTTGATTTTTTTTTGTTGTTGTCTTGTGGCAATGTTAAGTTCAGAGGCAGTGCACAACAGTGGAAAAAGTAAGGGTGGGTTGTGGTGCGCTGCATGACTCCTACTTGATAAGGTTTGTTTGTTTTTAACAGCTTTCACAATCATAATCATTGGTTGCAGTGTATTATAAAAAAATAATGGCACTGGTAAAATGAAAAAAATAAAAGTAAAACAAAACAAAACAAAACAAACCCCCTCCCCCAAGAAATCCACGTCTGACTGTAATCCAGGATCAAAACAGCCCAGTACTGACATCTGCTGATGATGTTAGAATGCTTCTACGCGCGTTTAGCTGATTTCCTGTTTGCTCTCTTTATTGAGTCACCCAAACATTGTACTGTGTTTTGCAGATTCAGATTATGAATTTCATGTAGGTCCAGTGCACGTGTATAGGTGTAGCAGTACAGGTCCTTCTTTTGATGTTATTAAAAGTTTTGATTGTCATTTTGGTAATCACCATAACATGATTGGTAAATGCTGTCTTAGTTTATATTCTCAGCTTGTGACGGCAGCAAAGAAAAACGCTCCCTGTTATTGTGTTTCAACATCAGGGTTCTTCTTCTATAGGCTGCTCCTGTTAGGGGTCGTCACAAGCGGATCATCTGCCTCCATCTCACCTCACACCAACCCTCTGCATGTCCTCCTTCACTACATCCATCAACCTTCTCTGTGGTCTTCCTCTTCTCCTCCTGCCCGGCAGCTTCATCCTCAACAGCCTTTGTCCAATATGTTCACTATTCCTCCTCTGAACATGTCCAACCCGTCTCAGCCTGAGCTGTCCCTCTGGTGTACTCATTTCTAATCCTGTCCATCCTGGTCACTCAAAGTGAAAATGATCTTAATTCTCCCTGTGCATTTTCTGCACAGGCGAATATATGTTACTGCAGACTCTTTTGTTTAAAAAAAAAGAGATTAAAAAGCCTTTTAAAGTACATTTTTCTGAAAGACTGAAATGGAAACCTCAGAGGATTCTATCCTACATACAGCGTGTTGAAAGGATTAACCCTTTCATGAGCGCACGAGTTTCCAAATATCCATAAACATATCTATAGTTCATGAAACACCAACTTTTAGAGACACATCTCGGGGTGAATGAAGTTCCTTTTGCATCTGTAATCTGGCAAAATCATTTCATGAACACAATACGCAGCGCTTGCAATCGCTTTCTGATAACACTCACAGACATAATGTATTCCCCCTTAGATTCACCACAACCACACAGCTTTGCCCTTAACCCGAACCTGACTTTCTACCCTCTATTACAGCTACTGAACCCTCAAATGACTGTCTTCAAATTGTGAGGACAGGTCGGAATGCAGAACAGTCCTCACTTTGGTGGTTTAGAACTGAAATGTGTCAACACAAACAGAGGAAGACATGCACAAACACACGCACATACAGGCGCGTTCACACACACACACACACACACACACACAGAACGCTCTGAAGTCTGAAACCTTTTTTCACCCTGTGCCTCTGAGTCATAATATGAAGAAGGAAGCCAGCAATGAGTCAGAAAATGTTCCACAATCTTAATAGTACATCTCACTGCATGAATGACTCTCAGGGACTGTTTGTCTCTTGATACAATAAATAACTCTGGTGACGAGACAAAACTTGCAATCTGTTGACTGGTCGCATTCATTCTGCAATAATGAATGCTGCAGAATGCACCGAAGGCAAATGAAGCACGTAACAAAGACCAGGCCGTCTTCCTGAACGCGTAACCACCTACGATGACGCCGCACTTCATTTGAGCAAAGACCTGAAATGCAAAGTGGACGCATTGTCTGACTGTAATCCCACATCATTCTCCAGTGAAAAATCTGAAAAATACATACGGCCCCGTGTGCAGCGGCTTTTTGAAATTCTACTCCACGCCACAAATTAATTGGCTTTGCAGATGAAAGAAACATGCATTGTTAAGTGCTAAGTGCTGAATTGAGAGGCTTAGCGGAGCGGCATCACTTCAAAGCTCTACCAATTACACAGGGTATCCCCGCTCCGCGGAGAGGGGTGAGGCACGCTTTCGGGGGGGGGGGATGGAAGGCAAGCTTTGACTCAGGTCTGTCAGAGTGTCAGTTTGTCCCACTGACACCCTGTCTAACGCTTGAGAAGTCTTTCTGTGTGTGACTAAATATCTGAATCACTCACACCCTCAATGATGATCTCAACTGAACTGCAGGACAAAATTCAAAGAATGGGGCGCTATCATTCGTCTCTGCACCGCTAGAGGAGCTTTACCCACGGAGTGCATATCTTGATATGTGGTCAGTAACACCAAACACGATCACCAAACAATCTGAACATTCTCGGCATCTCTGGCACACTAACATTTGCTTATTGGCACCAAGAACAATACAAAGCTGGGGTCCCAAGTTGTCACGCATAATTGGTGGATCAGGACCCCCTTCGCTTCATATTGTACATCCAGGGTTGATGCTGTGAATGCACCATGAGCTCTTCCTAAACCAAACAGATTTGATTTTAAAAAGGACTCCCGTTCAAAAAAAAATTTTCAGCAAAGATGACATGCGACTGTTCATTCTTGAGCTAGAAAACACCGGTTTTAATTCTTTCAATGTCCACTTTCAAGCTTTTTCAAGTATAGGCTGGGCTCTAGCTTGATCACATTTTAAGCAGAAACTTACCTGCCCTCCCTCCCTGTGCTTACATATGATAACATCAGTACATGTTCTGAATGGTATGTTTTAGAGCTTTTAAACCTTTCTCAGATGATTGGTTTTCCTTTTGGACTCAGGAATACCAGTGGATGTGGTTACAGCTCCGAAGAAACCCTGGGTTGATAATCGTGTGTTACAGGGCTTTAAGGCACTTTAACTTTCTGCCAAAAAAATTAGTCTAACTAGTGCATTTTTTATCAGTGACTTATAAAATGTCACCAAGTACTGAAAATGTTCATTACAAAGTCTCAGATGTCATGATTTCTTCAAACAACAGTACAAAACCCGACCACACACATTTGAGAAAATCATCATATCAATCTGCAGATTGGTGTTACAGAATGTGTGCTATCTTTAACAGATGATAGACAGATTTACATGGTTACAAGGTATCAAAAACGCTGGTGACTAATTTGCCAACCGTCTTACTGATTCATTTTTCTAATACCATTGAAAGATTTTTGTCTTCAAAAGAAATAATAAATCAGAGCAAATCAGATTTTCACTATTATTTGGCAATCCTAATTCAAAGTGACACGTGCTCTGTTTCCTCTCAAAACGACAGTCAATTAGCACATGTCACATGATAAATTACCACATCACAGCCATCGCAACAAGGACAGCACACAGGAGAACGCCCTCTAATTGTATGTAACGCAGATAACTTGCACAGCAGCGCAGCAACGCAGCTCTATCAGAAGCACGGGGATCAGCAAATTGAGCGGTGATTCTCAGATTACTGGTTCACTTCCTCCTGTGCTGTAAAGCAGCGCCCACTGGAAATCAGCTCACTCTGTCATCGAAACAGATGACCAGCAGAAGAGATTGGGATCGCTTTTGCCTCCTCTACTGCTACATGAACCACTGGTCAAATGCTGCCATTCATAAAAACTGCAGGGCACCTCCTAGAACAACCCTGCTGTTTGAAACCCAGCCAGCCTGATCAGGTTATTTACTCTGTGCAGTTACTGCAGGGGAAATTCACAGCAAAACAAAGGGCCTTCCCTTTATGCCTGCCACGGTATCAGGAGGTTTACAAAAATGACAAGTCGCGCTATCTACGCAATCCAAACCTACACGGACACCAAATGTGTGATAGCATTATATGATTACGTTGCATCGCTCTGCTTTTAAAGATAAATGTTTGAGTCTCCTGGAATTTTTGTAAGACTTCTCATCCACTCTTTGTGCCAAACAGAAATGATTTCCACACAAAAACTTTAGAAACTTTGATAACTTTAATTTTTTTTTGCACTTTACTGCTCTATAGGGCATTCAAAACACTTTCAGACTACAAGCCATCCAACTTTTCACATAACTGCTCTATTCTAGGTACTTTTTACCTACCGTGCACAAACTCACACTCATGCAACAGATGTACCGGGGGTCATTCAGGGTTCAATTCCCCCAAGTAAGAACCGGGGCTCGAATCACTGGCTTTTTGACTAGTAGCCGATTCGCTCCACCGCCTGAGACACAGGCGTCCCGGGTTTCATGCCAGTCAGAGATTCCAGCATGCTAACATTTGCTAATTAAAGGCAATCATGGTAAACATTTGAGGTTTGAGGGAATGGCTTTAATATTTTTTAAAGCCAAGTACAAACACAAAACATCCACTTGGGAACTGCAGTCTCCTGATTGACAGTCATGCAATTCACTGCATGCTGGTAACCATTCGTCTTTCTTTACACTATGTGAAACTTGTGTTTGCGCTCGGCTGCTAATATTGCCAACGCCACAGTAAACTTTGTGCTCTCTCTCTCAAGACAACAGTGCTTTTGACAAACGGTTGGCACTTGGTCATAAACCAAAATATTAGAGAAACGAAAATTTTGGTCTGATGGTGGTACTAGCACTAGGGGGAGAACAAAGTCAAAGACAAGCCACCTTCTGGAGACCACACCAATCCATGGCGTGTTGAGACAGTTCACAGAATGCCCCAAATTCAATGACCAGCCACCGTGCTTACCGGCCGACCAACAAACTAATGCTGCCCAGGGTGAAAATGAAAGCTGTCGTAAAATCACCAGGTATCAGTATAACCCTGACCTCCCACACGGAGGATGACTGAGTCGCCCATAGAAATACCCCTAACAAAAGCACTCTAATTTATTTCACAAGCCAATAAACACGCTGGGCACGGAGGGGCCGCGAGTCCATCAGCGCTGCACACCATAGAGATGTCACCATATTTTACGGTCCATCGAACAGGTCTCTTCATCCTCGGCTGTCCAGTAGGTAGCCCCCACCCCCGCTCCTTGTTGATGAGGTGGTGGTGTAAGAGAGCCCAACAATGCACACAGGCGGGCAGCTGAAGGGAGCCATCAATGAGTTTCTTTCTCCCCGGAGAGTCACTGTTTACTCAGCACAGGCTGGGCTGGAGAGCAGCACAATGGGCCTCTGAACCGAATATTGATGTCATACTACTCATCTCCACATTATCCCTGATATTGATTAGTCTGATCTCAGCCTGGAGCGCTGGGAAGCAACAACACACAGAGCTCTTTTTTTCTCTCTCTCCTCTCTTTTCCTATCTCATCCCACATACTCTGCAAAGACAGTTTAAAAAAAAAAAATCCAAACTCCCTCCTGAAACCCCTACACTGTCCATTCACAGTTTATCGATCAGAGCTGAGATTCTGAAATGTGCACGCAGAATGAGCGGCAGCTTTTATCCCTCCTGGCTAAATTGGTTTTTCTGCAAAGCAGTCGTTAGGAAGACTGCATCATGGATTGCAGAGTGAAAAACTCCGTAAGAATATTGACATGTCACTGCATGGCAGCACGTGCATTGATTCGGGTTCTGTCGGATGTGATGTTGACTTGAGAGGTGTAAGTTTGTGCAGATAAACATTCTAACAGCAAACTAATTACTCACAGAGAACCCTGAACTGCCAGGAGATTTACAGTAAGTGGAAAATATGAATCACCCACTGTGACGCTTCAACCCCAAAAAAATCGGTGGAAATGTAGGCTGCGCCTACTACCCCTCATTGTTTCCACACAGGAAAATGTACAGGGGTTTAACCTATTTAAAAAAAAAAAAAAAAAATCGGTCTGTATCATATCCCTGACTGCAGGATATCTGTCTCTGCTGAGGAGGGATGTGGGCAGAATGCTCCTTTCATCTATCTCATGTGCGATGACTAACTCTATGGCATTTAGTTGAAGTATCTACTGGTAGGCCCATGCTCTTCTCCAAATTGTCCCCCTAGTGGCAAATTCTGGACAGAGATCGTCCTGACCAAGAAGCCGCTAACACAGCATAGTCAACTAAAAGTAAACCTCATGCTTAAGCAGCAAGCGGTTGTGATTGCAGGACTTAAAACCAGCCTGAGACGACATGAGGGCTGTTTTGCGGTGTAGCGTGAAGCTGACGATGACCGCATCTCAGCGCCGTGTGTCGGTGTGAGCGTGGAGCTCGGAACCCGGCTGGGAGTGGCAGCGTGTGACGCGGGAACACTGCGCCCCGGCTCCTCCTGAGCTCTGCTGGTCCTCTGCCTGGTCACTAACTCATGTTGCCTTTCAGTGCAAGGGCCAGGCCGCTATCTAAATCTAGGGTTTCACGTGAAGCGAGATAGAGTGGGAGGATAATTGGATGTCTGATGTCTGGCGAGTCACAGTATCCCTTGGAGCTAAAAATACACCCCTGGTGTGTCTGCCTTGGTATGTGTGCGGAAGGGAAGCCCATGAACAGCGAGGACTGGCGATCGGTTTCTTGACGATGGAAAAACGAATTGCTGCCCTAAAAGCACGCTGCTGTAGCTGCTGGAGGACCTCCTCAAACCGCTTCCTCCTGCAAGCTTTCGTTCCAGCTGCAGTTTGAGGATTTCTGTGTTGGGACGTCTGCGTTCCACACCGAGCCGACATATTCCAAACGTCTCCTTAAATACTGTATGCACCTGGTTAATTATTTACATCCCTCAGGGTCCGCAGTCTAGTAAGTCATCAACCTGCGTAAGAACCTGTCTTTCTTGATTTTATCTCGAAAGAATTCGTTATTCTGGGCGCAGAGTCAACACCAGGCGCGTCATCAGCATATTTTTTTTTTTTTGGTTTCTAGGAAGGGAGGGGAGGAAAGGGGTCACGGAGCAGTTAAACTGACAAACCTGCCTGGTGGAAGGGGCTAGGTGAACGGGGCCTCTGAAAGTGAGCGGGTGGGGTGGGGGTGTAAAGGCTGGCCTGCGAGGCTTGCTGGAAACAGATGTCAAACAGGAACTTGTGTGTTTAACGTCTCCTCTGCAACAAGCTTCCTGATCTGCCTCAACAGGGGCCAGCCTGCAAACTGCTGCCTCATACTTTGCCTCAGTCCGCCTGTGACCTACTTTCTGCTGGGATATGGAAAGTCAAAACAAAAACGGAGAGACACAAAAGGCGCGCTCACTTGCAGGGCGATTTGGGTAGATTTCTTCGGGGAACGTCCTCGGGGCAATGCCTGTCTTTTCTCGTTGGGTTCAAGTGTAATTTAAGGGAAATGCACATAGGGTAGCCACAAAAAGCAGCATTCAATCAGAAGCAGAAGGAAAACTCAGAGCATAGCAACATGATAGTGCAACTTGGTGTAAGTTCTAGAAGTTAAAATCGTACTTTCAAATGTATAATTATGCTTAAACGCCTTTTTTCCCCCGTTTCAGCTTTCGGTATGCTTTTTTATTTGCAATGCAAACAAGTGTTCCCTAATAAAACCAGAAGAGACGGCAGCTCGGCCGAGCACACGGAGACTGCAGAAAAAATGTAAGCAGCTTGCTAAACCTGACAACATGATTTGATTTCAAGCAAACTCATCTGTTCTCCTAAACGTTTCAGCAAACAGTTTGACTGAAAACCCAGGTTTCTACTCAGCTCGGTGCCATTTATCTGGAAATTAGGGCAAAGGTCTGTTGGGTAAACTCTGGCAGCATCTTTGTGGACAGTGTTTCCCACGTGAGCACATCTTTTCCATCAGCTCAGCTCCCGTCTGCTTGTTCTGACTGATAACCTGCCTCTGGCAAAGGCAAGGTTAGCGGGGGTCACAGCCAGCTGGGCTTAAAGCCAGTTTCTCTGGGGTGGTCAACATCTGGACTCACCTGGCTCAGGCATACAGAGAGCCCGGACACCCGCTGACAAGCCATTTTTTTCTGGCTTCTACTAGCAGCTGGCGATACTGCTATAACTCCACTGAATGAAAGCAACTTCCCAAAGAGGTCACCACAGCAGATAAATCTGAATGTAACTTCACTGAATGCACACTATAATGTGATTATGATCCAAAGACAGAATATATGGTTTTTGATACTCCTCATCTGTAGTTCCCACGTGTCATATGCAAGCCCGATCTAATTTTCTTCCTTATTTTTTTGCAAAAAATCTGCGGAACGTTTTTAATTTCTTACATCATCAACGATTACATCTGACCAATGTTTCCTGAGCAAACATGTCGATTTATTTGGACAATAATTCAGTCTGAATGTTCTCAATGTCACATCAGGCTCAAACAAATATCAGTTTATTTACACTTCTAATTTCAGGACAGCCGCTTCACACCGATCAAAGACAGAGCGGTGGAAATGGCAGCAAGTGCATGTTCAAACTCTGCGGGAAATCTTTGGAATTCTGCAGGCGCAGATCTCACGTGGGCACGGAACCGCTATCACTGGGTGTGCCGTTATAGTAAGATGCGCTGCCATTCACCACCAAAGGGTCACCACAGCGGAATAATCCGGATCGGTAATGTAGCAGAGGTTTTACGCCTGATGATGAGAGGGGCTCGTGTCTCCACGTGGGATCAAACCAGGGACCTTTTGCTTGTAAGGCGAATGCGCAAACCACTATGCTCCCGGATTACCCTTGATAGGAAAAAAAAATAGGTTTCAGATTTGCATTATAGGCAAAAGGTCCCTGGTTTAATTCCCGGTGGGGGCACAAGTCCCCTTTACCATAGAGGGCTGCATCAGGAAGGGCATCGATGCTGATTAATTTGCTGTGGTGACCCCTTTGGGAGAATACAAGGGAGCAGCCGAAGGTACATTTACCCCCTTTAGAATGATAGATCGGGGGTTCGAGTCCAAGTCAGGGTATGTCTAATATCTCATTAGGGTCCCCAGGTTAAAGCTCCAGTATTACCTAAGCTTATTTTGAAATTTGACACACAACTATATACAGTTAGGGTTAGTGACGTTTTTCCCTAAAAATAAAGACACCACTACATTTTAACACTCGCTATGCACATGACACTGCCATATACAATACAAAAGGATCTATTTCACAAGTTCAAACAGCCTGCAGCTCATTTCTGATAGTCTACACACCTGGCTTTCCACTAAAATTACTGCTTAATGAATCAAAAACGTACCTGATGCCCTTTGGTGTGAGGCAGAACCTCCACCGCAAATCTGACTGGTTGGCTTTATCCTGTAATGGTTGTGGAGCCATTCAGAAAGTAGATTAAATTATTTAGCAGTGCAGAATGACTCTGAACTTGCTTCAAAGCCACATATTGATTGACTTTTAAAAAAGATCAGGATTCATCAGAATGCTTCTAAAACTCCTCAATATTTCATATAATCAACTTTGCAGATTCACATTAATCAGTTATTTTTTTACACATCACTGCACAACATTTGAAAAACTTGAGTGCCTCCCTTTGATTTAAGATGCAAGACATTTCACTGGAACCAATTCATCTTTTAATTTATCAATTTGCACTAATGTCATGATCTAAAACATTTTTTGTTCCTTGTATTTTCAATCACTTCAATCATTTGTTTTGTGACTTTCCTGGTTACAGTGTTTTTTTTAATGTTTGTAAATATTAGGGCTGTTAACTGGTTGAAATTCTTAATCAGTTTAATCATTAATTTAGAGTAATCATAATACCCCATTCAATAGTAATTGTGGTTCATTGTGTGAGGGCAAGAAGACCCATGACAGATGGTGATATCCACTTGGGAACTGTGTCAGTCAGTTTGTCAGAGGACTTCCTGAGGCCCCGACGTTCTGTGAGGGTCGTCGGGCATCGCGGTCGCCAAAGTACGTGCAGAGGACTAATGTGTGCCTCGCGTTGATGAGCTACTTTAAGCTGGAAGTGCTTCGGTGAGATGAAAACTCCTTCCTGCAGAGTGTGCGAGCTACTTTATGCCGGTAGATTGTTGTGTTGGTTCTGCCACCAGATAGTGCCGGAGCACAAATCCACGCCAGTTAGTGAAATTATCAGTTTTTGACTCATTAATTGCGTTAAAAATTTTAATCAAATTAATCATGCAGATGAATTAATCTGGATTGACTGAATTAATTTTGACAGCCTTAGTATTCATACATATATACATGTATAGCATGCATGTGTGTGTAAAGAGGGTGATTTTACCTTCACAGGAATAAACTGCCCGTCTTGCAGGAAGACCCTGTCTCTAATATCCGGTGATATGCGAGGGGTATCAATGACAAGACAAGAGAAGGTGCTGGTTTCCCACAGAGCAATCCATTATTTTCCTCTCACTAGATCAATGGTCAGAGCTACAAGACTGAACCAACAATTAATCATTACCCCTCCCATTGTGATGCTCTCTCTGACTAAAAACAAGCCGACTTCCTGGCACGGATAATGCTTGACTTCATTTCACTGCAACAATATGCCATTTAGGCTGCTGACCGTATATAAGTGACGTCGGTCTGGCCTGTAAAGCGGATGTGCTGCTAAAGCGTCTAACGAGCAGCCAGACCTGCTTGAAGGTGCCTGGAGGAAAGGGCCGGGTCAGATTCGCTCTGCAAGCTAATGAATATTTTTTCAGGGAGGCCAAAGTGCGAGTGGTACTTCCTGTACCCTGGCTGCAGTCCACACACACACACACACACACGCACACGCACACACACGCACACACACACCACTGCTTGACTCACACTCTTGCTGACATTTGTTTTATGACTTATCATGAGCTTGTGACCTGAACGCTTGCAACCCGAGGGAGAGCAACAGGGTGCCAGGGGTCAGGTGAGGGCTAGATTAGGCTGCTTGGGGCATGGGCATAGGTGGCGGCCGATGAGGAGCCAAAAGCATTTGTCAATAACAAGACGCTGGGTGTGTGTGTGTGTCAAGCAAATGAGGCGCATTAGGCTAAGGAACAAAACAGAGGAGAAAGTGAGCGGGCGAGGTGGGACAGACTGGCCAGGGTGGAAGTGGCTGACTCAGGCAGGGTTCACTGAGTTCAGCTAGTAAATAAGTGACTGACTCCTCCAAGCGCATTCCAAGGCTCCACCTCACCCTCCCGCCCAGCGTCTTCTCGGGGGGATTCCTGGGGTTTCTGGGGCTGCTCTCCAGTCTGTGTGTCAACATTTCCAGGCCCCGCTGCCAGCAG
>VUQH01039082.1:0-15334 GCA_015106775.1 Etroplus canarensis
GAGGGACAGCTCATGTTGAGAAGTTCGGACACAAAGTCAGAGAGGCAAGGCTGAGATGGTTTGGACATGTTCAGAGGAGGGCTAGTGGATATATTGGACAAAGGATGTTGGAGATGGAGCTGCCAGGCAGGAGGAGAAGAGGAAGACCACAGAGAAGATTGATGGATGTAGAGAAGGAGGACATACAGATGGTTGATGTGAGGGAAGACGATGCAAGGGATAGGATGAGATGGAGGCAGGTGATCCGCTGTGGCGACCCCTAACGGGAGCAGCCGAAAGAAGAAGAAGATGTAAAGATTCTAGATCTGATTCTTAAGCTGCAGTGTATACTGAGATATAGAGGTTTTGTCTCTTTTGCTAGAGTTGTTTTTTTGACACGAGGGAAAATATGGCATGAGGTGACACAGTATGTGTGTCATAACTGGCTAGAAACTGCTAAAATTATCCGATATGGCTGAAAAAAGACATGCCAGTCTATGAATGCATCTTTACTGAAATCAAGAGATGGTTACCAGACAGAACAGCAGCGAAATAAACGAGAATGCAATTGTATATAAAGACTATTACATGAGACCATAAGAAAAAACTTAAGCTTCCTTTGTATTTACTTAGCAAGAGAGTTGGAAAAATTGTATTCATATATAATATATTTGACCTTTACATGCTAATGCCAATCCAGCAACTTTGGCAAATTATTGTATTCATATTTTTAAGTTTCATATGAAATTTCAGACTACCTCCCGGTAACTGCTGTTACATCTTGTGCTTCTTCTGCTATATTATTAATGGGCAACTATGTTTCCTAATGGGTTATTATAGAGGCAAAAGGTCTGTGCACACTACAATCATTATGAGTCTGGGAGTCATCCTAGACTCCACCCTGTCTTTTACATCCCAGGTGGGGACACAAGCCCCTCTCACCATGGAGGGTTGCATCAGGAAGGGCATCTCTGCCAAATTACCAATGTGGATTAATTGGTTGTGGCGACCCCTTGGGGGAGAATACAAGGGAGCAGCTGGAAAGTACATCAATAAAATCTGCATATTTCCACCTTCAAAATATAAACTCTGTCAATCACTGTCATCCAGTGACATAGCCACTTTGGTCTACACATTAGTCATTTCATGTTTGGATTACAGTAACTCCTTTCTGGTCTTCCTCTTAAATTCATTAACAAACTTCAAATGGTCCAGAACTCAGCTTAAATACCGTATTGATTTCTGCTCCTAACTTTCAAAACTGGCTCCTTGCTACCTGTCTGATCTCCTACATATCAACACACCATCCCGCAGTTTCAGGTCCTCCTCCTCCATCCAGCTCACTGTTCCTTCTGCACACATGGCCACTATGGGGTCCAGAGCCCTCAGCCATTCTGCCCCTCGTTTATGGAACTCTCTTTCACCCATCGTCCACAATACTGACTCCCTCTACACTTTCAAATCCCATCTAAAGACACATCTTTTAAAATAGCATATTTTTTGTAGGTACATTTTATTGATACTCTTAGTCTGATCGTTTTATTTGTTGTTAAATGTGTTTTAGCTGTGATCTGTATTTTTGTAAAGTGACCTTGGGTTCCTTGAAAGGTACCTATTAATAAAATGTATTCATTCATCTTCTTCTTCTGCTTGTCCAATTCAGGGTCACAGGGGGTGCTGGAGCCTATCCCAGCTATCATAGGGCAAAAGGTTGGGTACACTGAACAGGTTGCCAGTCTGTCGCAGAGCCAACACAGAGAGACAAACAACCATTCACGCACACATTCACACCTCCGGTCAATTTAGAATTGCCAGTTAACCTAACCCCCATTGCATGTCTTTGAATGTGGGAGGAATGTGGGAGCACCCGGACAGAACCCACGCAAACACAGGGAGAACATGCAAACTCCACACAGACTGTTGGATTTGAACCCGGACCCTTATTATTATTATTATTATTATTATTATTAACAACAGGTCCAGGGTATGACTCAAAACTGCATCCAACTCCTGCCACCAGTCCATCACACTGGTGCAGTTCCCAAGCCTGGGTAAAGTGGAGAGGGTTGCGACAGGAAGGGCATCCGGAGTAAAAACTGCGCTCCAATCCACAATGAACCAGGCAGATTCATTGCGCCAAGATATGGCTAGGGCTAGGATATCACCGTAGCAGCAGCCCCATACTGAAAGTGGGAGACGCTTGAATTATTATTATTATTATGTTTTTAGGTGATTTTTTGTCTTTAATTTCTGGTTTCTCATTAGCCCCTGGTTCGGCGGCCCCCTTACCATTTACAAAATCCTGGAAACATCCCTGGTGACTCCACCGCCATGTTTTGTGAGCAGCCGCAGTGCGCCGGTGTTCGATCCATTCCGGCGATTTCTTCCCGCTCAAAGCCAGTCTTGCTGCAGGGAGGAGCGACCGGAGTGCAGCTGAGCAGAGCCGAACATCACAGCCCGCATTCAAGAAACGGGCAAACACAGCACTTTTTTGACTTTCCATAACGTTCTAGCCACTGTAGTCTCCCAGCCTTTAACAAGAAGAAACACATATATCCCATGTGGACCCATACGGAAGCCGCTCGTCTCTGAGAAACTGGGAATCTCTGCCCAGTCAAGGGAGACCCTCTCAATTGTTTCCTGCGCCAAGAACTGGAAAGCAATGGTCATCACTCGGCATCAGGGGTAAGGAAACCAGCTTTTCTGACTATTCCTTCCAAGCAGCGTCAATGCCAGTTTTCGCTCATATAACGAGAACCAGCGTCCGCTATCAATACAATGTTGAATTAGGATGCAAAGCCTCCCTTTCCTCTATCCAGCCACTCACACGGAGACCTCAGCGTCTCATCCTTTTATATTTGCATCCAGAGTGAATCACCAGTCAGACATGACCACCTAGCAGCCACTAGCTGCTGCTAGTCTTACCACGCAGGGATGGTAATAACCACGTATCCCAGCACCTCGTCATCACAGGGTTGTAATCGTGATGGGGCGCTGCTTTAGTGGAGTAATAAAGCAGCAAGGCAGCCAACTCTGTAACTGACTCTGACGATGAAGACGTAATGCGTCACTGACATTTTCACCTTTTTAACTGAGCTTCATCCTTCCTCCTACAACACCCCCCTCCCACGATCAGACAACTGTCCTGTGATACAATGGAGCATTATTTAACAACACGATCTCCTCTCATAATCTCCTTTGCTCCGCTCATTATGCTGTCGGTGTTGAAACTAATTGAGAGTTAGCCAACTTCTGCTGCCACTTACAGGATAGCTCCACAATCAGCTTCCTTTTTCAACTGAAGGTCAGCCAGTGACTTTGCAGCTGTTTAAAATAGCCTCCAATCACATAAATTAAAGAACAGCAGAGGAGGCTGGGAAGCCCAGTGCATCTGTTGTTTGTATCTGACTTGCTTTCTTGAATAGAGGTCGCTTTGATCGGCAATGATTATTGATTCCCTGATAAACAGTATTGCTCGACCCTCCTGCTGAAGGTGTCCCCATCCTATTTAGATGATATCCTTGCAGAGCCTTTATGCTTTCATGATTGATAAAGGGGATTAACCAGAGGCCACCCTCACTTTGATGCTTAAAGTATTGCATTCAGATTTTTTTTCCCTTGTCATTAATATAAAGTAAAACAATAATTACACCCTCAGTCATTAAATGAGTTGGGATATGCCCGTACAAAGTTCATTATGAATAAATGCAGTATACAGATTAAAATATATTTTCAAGTGTGATGACTCATGCATAGCCATCCCTTGTGTTTTTTGCTTTAATGAAGGGCTTTTGATAATTACCAGCATGCTACTCTAATCTGTTCTATATTATTTCCTAGAAATAATAAGGTGCTTGTTGTCAAAATCTGTTGATGCCATTGTAAATGTGAAACATGACTGTTAGTTCCATTGCTACAAGGATTCTAAAATTTAGCAAAGTAAGGAGAAGTGTTTCTCCATATGCACCTTTACCACCCAACAAAGTAAGCCGAGCATCCAAAGCAAAATATTGTGTTGTCTCAAGACAGAATAAGATAAGGTATAAAATTTAATGAATATGACCAAGAATTCAACTTGTACTTCTTAAGAGTATTGCAGTATGTGATGCCCAGGTCTACCTAGTGATGTAATGTGCAGCGCAGATGAACTGGCTCTGTCCAGTTGGTGCTGTTTAAAGAAAAAAAGACAAGACTACTTTAAAGAGATGAGCTGCTCACTGCTTTCAGATGTCACAGAAGATCTACATCCATTTAGCCTGACAGAGAAATGGTCAAAATCGATCGACACGCATTATTAGTCTGTTGTAAATTCAGACTCTACTTGTCCTCAGAGACCCTGTAATATAATATAAGAACATGAGTCTACCTTTGTTGGCCCACTTTAATTATGCAACAGTGAAGGGGGATGAGTGAACTTGTTTCGCTGGTCAATAATGTGATATTGTGTTCCTTGAACGTGGTGACAACACAAACAAGAACGTCTTTCTACCCCAGTTACAGCACAATTACCATCATGCTTCATTGTATTACCTGTTTGTGATGAGTGCTGCCATTAATGTCTGTATTGCTTTGGATTCAGTGTGCATTAGTGGAAGCCAACATGAAGTTTAAAGTAACTTTCAAGTGTTTTCAGTTTTCACTGGCTTGTTGAGCTTTGGGTCTGCCTGTGCTTGACATATTGAATGTCTTAGTCTGAAGTTTGTTTTCTTCATCCCTCTCAGATCTCACAGAGCGGCCTGGGAGAGATAGTGGGATTACTTTCTCTCTCTTGACAGCACTTCATGGCTTGACCCATGTCAAGAGAGCTGAAAGTTATTCCTTCATTTGTGATACTCTTGTTGATCCCTGATGGAGAAATTTGACTTGGTTCTTGCCACCTCCACTGAGGTCATATATTCAGCAACAAGGACACAAATTTTATTCAAGTGCCTGAAGGCTGTGGTTGCCTTAAACTATTCATTTGGTTTTATTCCCTTAAAGCAGTGGTTCTCAAACTTTTTTGGCATGCCTCACTTCAGAAGCCAAAAAAAAGTTTTTGCCCCACACCACAAAAAAAAGCAACACCCTAGAATTTTTTTCAATCGCTACCATTAAAAAGGACCCAAATTGAATTTTACTTAAAGAAAGGTGCATATTATTATCAAAATAGCATCAACAGATTTTTTGCTTGTTTCTTTTTTATATAAATCCCATATCTAATCACCTCAGTTTCATTTAATATTTTCCCCTGGTTGCACCCCACCTACAGTCGCTCTGCGCCCCACTGGCTCCACAGTTTGAGAACCATTGACTTAAGGTAAGAGAGTTAATGGAAGTAGAACAATTCACCAATATAGTTTTTATTAACCACCTTCTTTGCCAGACCATATAGTCTGCACCAAACCTCAACCATTAAAAGAATGGAGAAATTAGAGAGCTCACATTCCAAATACTTAAATATCACTTTTGACACTCCATGTCAATGCCTATGGGTGACCCAGTATATTTGTCCATATAGTGTAGCAGCTCTCTGACAGTTTTTGTCATTGCCTTTGATTGTAAAATTCCCTCTGCTCAGACTCAGTTGCTTTTCTGGAGCATGAAATGAGACAGTCATAACTTTTATGTGACTAAGCTGAGAGTGCATTTTTGGGGCAAACAATAGAGATGGAGTAAGGCAAGTAAAGATGGTGTCACACAAATGTGAGCAGGAGGAAATTAGACAGATAGTTCAATGCTCATGAAGAATTTGTAGAAGTTTATAATACATCAGCACAAAGAAAGAGACAATGTTAGACATATTACAAAAATGCAGTTTTAATTACTGCTACTAACTCAACATAAGGCATGCTCTAGGTTTTCTTTAACCATGCATTTTACAGTAGTGTTCTGTTATTCTCTGTAAGGAGTATGAATGTGAATATATATATATGACATTATTATACTGTATAACATGCCTTCTTTTGCTGCACCACTCTTTTTTTAAGACACTACCTTCATATTTTCTCATCAGGTCTAAGCAGAGGTTAAACTGAGCAGATGTTAAACCGAGCAGTAAAGAACCAATCATTTAAGATATTTAATAATTTTATTACTTATCCTCCATTATAAACAAACAGTTGCTCATGTGCAAATTGTATTTTACATTATGAATCAGTTGAATCTGTTCTTTACAAATCTTCATGTCATTTGGTGGAAGATCTGTTGCACTGATCATTCATTCCCACTTTGCAGCTTGAGGCATTCAGAAATTTTCAACTTTTCAAAATTTCAAGTCCTCTCAACAGATGCTTACAACTGCTTCTGTTGTTCCTTTACATGACTGAAGAATTCCCTTTGTCTGCTAGGATTGGGAAACTTCCAAACCACAGTCCATTATCTGAATTTCAGACTTTCAAATGAGACTTTCAGAAAAGGAGCTTGAGCAACAAGTTGTCTTCTTCTTTAATCATTCTATGTGTCGTATATAAAATTATAAATGAAACTTTTGCCATTGATACTTAATGTATGCCCTTTGTGGAAAGCACATAAAAGAGTGTAGTTTTATTTAGGTCTCACTCGGTTTACTCCTGTTCAGTCTTTATTGCCCTAAATGGGAAACTTTGCAGCATAACTGAAGCAAATACTCATCCATCACCCATCATTACACAGAATAAAAACCATCAGGGCAATAAAAACAATAAATGAAAGCAATATATATTAAAACCAATAAACAGGAAGAAGTTCAAATGTTAAAAAAACTATAAATATATTGGCTTCTTCTTGGAACATCTTTATAGTTTAACTGCACTAATGCAGAGTGTTTTAACCATACAGTACACAAATCATCATTATTTAACAACCACAGTTTTATTAAGTTGGTATGGTGTTTGATTTGACTTTGCTGAGGTCGTGACCAGGTGTTTCAGAAGTGTCGTGGTACCTTTCATATGGCTTGCCTTGTCCTCTCTGCTTAGAGGGTCATAATCATGGTAACTGGATTTAGAACAATAAGCTTATGATTCATCGGACATTCCCCGGCATGATAGCTGGCTTTGTCCAGAGCAGCACTGTTGTCCATCAAAGTCAAACAGACAATTTCATGTTTGTCTGTCAAATTTGGCTCCTGTATTTCCACGTGGACTGAAAGTTTTTTGCCGAACTTGCTGACCAAGTTTGGAACTATTGGTTTACTCTACATATTTCTTAGTTGCTTAGCTTCTGCCTCAGGAGTTATCCTCTGAACAATATTTAGCCAGTAAATACTCACATTGTTTTGATTCTGTTGTAATTAATGCACACAAAGAATTCTCATAGTCAGTGTTGAAACTGTGTGTTCTGCTAAAGTGAAAAAAATAAAGCGAAAGTTACATGTTTTTACTAGCCTTGGATGCAAGGTTTCTCTTCACTTTTGCTCCACACCCGTTTTGCTGTTATTCTGTCCTCTTCATGTGCAGATAGGTGGCTATTTATGTATTTAAAGTCAGTAAAGGTTGCCACAAATACTCCAAATTCTAACAAACTCTAACTTGCACACTGACAGATAAACAGCTATTTAAAACTTGTTACACTGACACTCAAAGTGCTCATCACTTCTCCTTTCTGATTAGGTCAAGGAGAGTAGATCTGTTAAATAGATGCAAGTGGAATACACTCTGAATAGATTTAGTGCCTTGTACAGTAGCTTACAGCACTAGCTGGCTTAAAAGAGAGCAGGATGATGACGTTAAAGGCTTTGAATTATAGATGACAGTGTGTGAGTATACTGCTTGCTTGCATGTGATCATGCACAGTTCCTCTATGAATTCTGTGTTTCCTTAGCTCATGGGAGAGCCTAACAGAAACATCCGGTAGTTAAAACCACAGGTTGCCACAGCGCTGGATACAGTATCTATAAGCACAAACCGTTTGTAGTGCCACACACTGCTACTTTATATCACTGGGTGTGGCAGTTGATAATCCCGCATTTACACTCATTATTAACAATGACTTTGAGTGTTACCACTGTTACTGCAACAACAATATATTACCAGTTTTGTTTACTGGGGGGTCCATGATGGACTTTTTTGTTTATTAAATGGACAGAAATGATAGGAGGGAAAATGCATAGATTTTTGTCTGTAATGTGGTTGTGTTTAGCCTTTTGCTCCAAAATGTATAAAAATAATAAATTGTTTCAGATTTCACTATAATACTGTATTATACAGTAATTATACTGAGATACCACTATCCTGCCCAGTTGTTAATGATATGTTGTAAAATTTATGTTTTTGTCTTTCATAATTTATCAAGAAATATGATAATTTGGTCGTTGATTATATGACATTGTCAGAGTTTAATCTCTTGATCTACCCAAATAAAATCATCAGTAATCAGGCTTCTTAAAATTTGTTTACTATATTCACATTGCTGCCATCCATTGTGTGTGGATGTGCAACTTCTCAGTGCCCAAAAGCCGCATAATCAGCTCTGAATTGTTTGATAAGATAATGTGGTGTTTCTTCTTTCAAAGGTCCAATAACATCCTCAGTGTCAAGTGTGTGAATAGGGTTTGTTTCTCTGTTTGTTTTCTGCTATCTTGCATTGGTTATATATGTTTTAACAGTGAGACCTCCTGAGAACTTAGACAATTACAGAGCAGCACTGCAGGCAGTATTATGGGTGTCAGCATGGAGCAACACAGTGCCATTACTATTGATGAAAATGAGCACACCCTGCTGCTGTCTGAACATAAGGTTAACCAGACATTTTGACTCTAGTAAAAATTATTCTGAGCTTTTACTGTCTGAAGTTTTAAAGGTTAACTTAGTGGAAGGGTATTTTTTTGGCTTGTGTTTATGTGATGGTTTATAGACAAGATAGTTTTAACAGGTCTGTAATCATGCAGATAGAGCAGAGGCTTTCTTGTGTGGATTTGATGTTCTCTTCTAAATTCAGTCATTCTCATAGTGGTAATTAGATATTTAAGAATTTCTGTTACCAAACAGTCCTGTGGGATGAGCTGTCTTCCGCAGAGGAGGCAGTGACTTTAGTCACCAGCTAGAAGTGGTAATTGCTAAACTTTCTAATTATAAAACAGAGATCATTGCCTTGGAATACAGATTATAGATTAGAGCTAGGGAGGCATCAGCTGTGAAATTCTGGACCAATACTGACACCAATATTTATTTATTTATTTTTAGTTCTGATATATCCCTGCCTTTGTTTCCCAAACAAATAAATATTCTTTATGAAAAAAATAACTGATTGGTTTGACAGTTTAGCTAGTCCAGTAGTGATGTGACAAAACAGGTATTGGCCACTGACATCAGTAAATGATAATTCTGTCACAGAAATGTCACATAGAAGATCTGTCAGGGTTTTGGAAGCATGGTGATGGGAATTTTTTCACTTTTTTAAAATTTCACAGAAGAAAATGGTTAATTAATTTATTAATAAGAATGAGAAATGCCATTAGGTACAATCCAGATATTGTTTCAGTTTGGGTTTGAGGTTATTGAGTGAATAATAAATGAGTAATCCTGAGTGGCACCGATCTCATAGCAAACATAATGAAAGGCTTATTCAGTAATGCAGTTGTAATGAGAAGAATCCCATGCTTCAAAGAAGAGCTCGGGGTGTCTTGACTGAGTATCAGTGAGTGAAATTTCCATACTGAAATGGAGGATATTTTTTGAAAGCCTAGGAGAAGCCAAGATGCCAATTTTAGTCAGTGTCTCAGTGACACTGACTTAGACAGTAGCTCAATGTCTTGTAGAAGCAACAGCACTGTGATGCAATAAGGAAGCTGAAGTAGATGCGGTAGTGTAACTTCCTGACTCGTGTGTTTCAGATGAACTGCAAGCAGTGATCGTGTCAGAGGATGCTCCAGATCTGCGAGGCCTAGTGGTGAGGGAGGTCCACAAAGCCAGCCGGTGCCCAACATGTCTTACCACCAACACTACCAACAGCGAGGCCCCCACAGCCGGACCATGAGCTCTGAGGAGAGGAGCTCCACGCCAGTGAACAAGACCTCCACACCAGTTCACAAGAGCGCCTCCTCTTCTTCCTCCTCCCAGCGCGACAGCCGGCAGGTAATTTTCAGGCCACAGGAGGAGGAGTCCATCTACAAAGAGATTTTAGGGATGACAGCACTTTGAATGAATGCAGCTTTAGCAGAGGCGGTAAAGGCAGGAAACAATATAGTGTGGAGCGCTACAGTCTCCTGTCGGTGAGACTGTTTATGCAAGAGAGGAGAACTGTGATAGAATGGTAAATCATGAAATATCCATTCAGCAGTTTTAATTTTTGAAATAAGACCAATCATAACTATATGATGCACTAGAATAATATTGGCTGCTATCATCCAGAGAAGTTACTGTGAACATCATACAAAACTGTTGTTGACTTCAAGATGTAAAAGCACAGTATGTTTTTATGATTTTTTATGTTTCATTAAGAATTAAGTCAAAACTTACTAACTCATGCTGCATAGAGATCAATGAACTCATCACAACATGGGAGGTCACAATGGAAGCATAAAACTTCTGATTGAGAAAGCAAGAAGATAAATAAAATTATTAATGCAAGCAATTTCCCCCTGGGATTGTTAAAGTATTCACATTCTGAATTTATTGCTGTCAGTTCTCCAATCAAGATTAGTTTTGCATCTATCACAGTGCCATCCCATTCAAGACTATAGCAGAAACACCATGTAATATAGAATCCTGATGTACCAGAAGTCCTCCAGCTGTTCAGCAGCCAAATATTTCAAGTAATTAATCTGGGTTTGCAATCCAATCCTAAACAACATGAGGAACCAGTCTTGGAGAAATTTCATCCCTTTCTAAAATTAGCTATATTCATATTTTATAGTAGGTTGAATGTCTGTTTGTGTACAGCTTTTTAGTCATAGCGTTCCTTTTACTGATTGATTAATTAAATGGGTTCTTTGTATTCCTCTGCAGATTTAAATGCTCTCCTTTGTTACTGATTGGTAATCTATTCCTTGGAAGATCTTATCAACTGAATCTGACTAATAGCTGAATAATACTGTAATAGACAGCAGCTTCAAGCTCCTAGTTAGTAAATAACCATGCAGAGACATGCACAAAGGTAAAACATTAAAAAACAGAACATAAAGCATTTTAGTAAGGTGTGGTGTCACCATGGGACTTGCAGTCATCCTTTAAGGGCACATGTGAACCCAACTCACAGCATTACAGAACCACTGGATCCTCTTTCTGTAGTTATCAAGTACTTGGGTTCCTTTGAGTTGTCACTCATCCTAGTAAAAAATGAGAGGCTATAATTTCACAGTTCACAGGACAGGTGCTTAAACTTAACCTCTGCGGTACATCATCTGAAGCCCCGACCACCTTACTTTACTGAGCTGCTGTGTCACTGTGGCTGCGCAGAAACAGGACACTGAAACTGGAATCTCTGACTACACAGCTTTTCCGTCGGTACTGGGTGATGAATATTTCATGTGGGACAGGTGGAGACTTGGTGCTCCACTGAACATG
Source organism: Etroplus canarensis (assembly GCA_015106775.1). Lineage (NCBI taxonomy): Eukaryota > Metazoa > Chordata > Actinopteri > Cichliformes > Cichlidae > Etroplus > Etroplus canarensis. Next base: position 11,442 of record VUQH01039082.1, read on the forward strand.
TGGCACACTCTGGTATGCTATGTGGATCTTTGTGCCTGCAGGAGATGGTTCTCTGAAGAGAAAAAGGAGTTGGTTTGAGAAATGGGGCCTGTTAAAAAAGCACAGTCGAAGGCCTGCTGCTTGATGAAGCAGACAGTTAACCCTTTAACCTCTCTGTTCATCTTTTCTTTCTTTAATGTCACCTACTTGCTTTTGAGAAACACGGTGAAAGGGTTCAGCTTTTAATTTCCCTTAATGCTTCATAATCTCAAAGAAATGTTATGTTGGTGGTTATTTTCTCATTAATCTAAATTAATGTGGTAAATGAAGTCAGGTACCAGCTAAAGAAGTAGATTATAGAAATACTCTTGCAACAAAGGAACTCACTGGCCAATAGATTTTCTGAATTATACGGACCTGCCTGACAAAAAATATAATTAGGAATTAGTTCTTGACTGTTGCAGCTGTTCCTATCATGATTGAGCAGTGTAAATGATGCTGTGATGCATTTGCTTGTATACATTTTCAAAATTTCCTTCCAAGTTATTGAAATTTGCTTGTGTCAGCCTTAAAACTATATAAAATATTGATAATATTAGTTAATTTTGGGATCATTTTCAAACTAGAAAACTCATTTAGATTAATGAATTATATTCGGAAAACATATTAGTGTATTTGGCTCTGTGCAGACTGTAATTTACTAGTGCATCTCAAAAGATAATAATAAATAATAATAATAATACATAAATTCAAAAAGGTAAACTTACATATATTCTATATTAATTACATGAAAAGTGAAATATTTTAATTCTTTTTTGTTTAGATTTTAGATTTTCACAACACAAAAGTGTCCAGCTGCTGAAAGGTGTCCCCATCTATACACTCAATACTTGATTGAGGCGCCTTTTCTGTGAATTACTACATCAATATGGCATGGCATGGAGGTGATGAGCTTGTGGCACTGAAGTTCAGATTGCTTTGATAGTGGCCATCAGCTCATCTCAGTTTGGGTTGGGGGTTTCTTACCTTTCTGTTGACAATACCGAATAGATCCTCTGTGGAGTTTAGGTCGGCCAGTTGGCTGGCCAGTGAGGCGCAGTAATAACATGGTCAAAAAAACATTTTGTAGTAGTTTTGGCACTTTGGACAGGTGTAAAGTTCTGCTAGAAAATGAAATTGGCATCTCCATAAACCTCATCAGCACATGAAAGCATGAAGTGCTCTAAAATCTGGTAGATGACTGCGTTGACCTTGGACTTAATAAAACACAGAGGACCTACCACCACCGACACAAAAGCATATGGATGGCACTTCAAATCATCACAGAACACTTTGGATTCTGTGGCTCTCTACTATTCCTCCAGACTCTAGGACCTTTTCAAATGAAATTCAAAATTTACTTTCATCTGAAAAGAGGACTTTGGACCACTTAGGAAGTGTTCAGTTCTTGTTCTCTTTAGCCCAGATAAGACCCTTCTTCCATGGTCTCTAGTTCAGGAGTGGTTTGATATTGGGAATGTGACAGTTGTAGCCCATTCCCCGAAGATGTCTGTGTGCAGTGGTTCTTGATGCACCAGCCTCAGTCCACTCCCTGTGAAGCTCTCCCAAGTTCTTCAGTCAAGTTTCCCCAGGCTGTGGTATGCCTGTTGGTTGTGCACCTTTTCTTACCACACTTTTCATTTCCATTAATATGCTTTGATACAGCACTCTGGGAACAGCTAGCCTGTTCAGGAACGACCTTCTGTGGTTTACCCTCCTTGCGGAGGGTGTCAGTGACATCTGGACAACTGTCGATAATTTAAGATGCTGGATTTCTGATTTTCATGAGCTATAAGCCATAATACTCCAGACTAAAATGAAAAAAGGCTTGAAATATTTGACTTTCCGTGTAGTGAATATAGAAGCAATTAAAATTAACTTTTTGATTTAAATTACGAAAAAATTACTTTTTCACAATCACTGATTTCACAATCAGTGACATCTGGACAACTGTCGAAAATTTGAGATGATGGATTTCTGATTTTCATGAGCTACAAGCCATAATACTCCAGATTAAAATAAAAAAGGGCTTGAAATTTTTGATTCTCCGTGTAATGAATATAGAAGCGATTAAAATGAACTTTTTGAATTTAATTACGAAAAAATAACTCTTTCACAATACTGTCATTTTTTGAGATGCACTGGTATGTACGACACCTGCTACACTAAATCACAAAACATCATGTACCTAAGTGTAGAATTTTAAATATGAGAAAATTGTTGAAGGCCACAAATTCTCTTCACTAAGTCAAACATGGCAGTAAAGAAGAAAGTGGTTTCACACATGAAACCAACTACATTTCAAATCATGGTTAAATACACTTAATTGTGTCTTCACAGGCTTCATAGTGTGACATATCTCAAAGTGAGACTGGATAAGGCCTAAGACCACCCTTCGACTCTTTGCAAAATGGAGTCACCTGTGGCTACTGAAGGGTCTCTTATTGAGGGCTAGGATAAAAATGCAGCAGCAAGTTTTGGCATGGCCTAACTTTCTCCAGCGAAAAACAGCATATTTTTTAAATGATCATCTGCATTGTTTTATACTGCTATTAGATGGCTGTATATAAACAAAATTTTCATAACCTGCTAGAAAATGTGCCATTCTGTTTCAGTTTAATTCATGCGTTTACAGTCACACTCTTTGTCTTCATTCTTTTCTTTCTTTCTTTTTGTTACTGGCATTGGTAACAGCAATATACTAATATATAATAATAATAATAATATAATACTTCATTTATTCATTCAGCACTTTTCAGTAACCTGTACAAAATACCTACAGGTTAAATCAGCAAAATAAATTTGAAATTAGGTCACAAATAAAATAGTTTTTATAGAAGCTTTTTTGTAACTTGTGTTATGTTGTACTAGATACGAAAAGACAGGCAGTCTAAATTCTGTACGTATCATGGATGAAATAAAGGGACAGTTTTCTGGCTTGGATTCTGATAATCTCAAAAGAACAGCTTGTTTTGACACATCTGTATTTTGGCAGGAGACAGTTAGCCAAAAACGCTTTTGACTTTATCACATGGTCTTCCTCTGCAGGTGGAGTTTGCCCAGATTTCATAGATTTTTTTTCCTAATTTTCTGAGCACTTCAGTGACTTCTTAAGCGTGAATGTAACCTCAAGCAATCCGTTCCCATCACATCCATTTAATGGCTTTTCTGGAGCTTTCACTCACGTCACAAAATGCTCCTGTTGTAGAATAGATTAACTCTGAGGACTTTTTCAGCATCTACACATCTGTGCACTTTGTTGACATTATGCAAAACTATACCCAGATTGAGTTGTGTATCAACGTTCATTATAGCAGTATCAGTGTGTTTTCTGCAGCGCAGCACATCTTCCCCTCGACAGCAGACACTTAGAAAAAAAAAAGATCTTAGCTAGCTTGGCTGGGTCTTAGTTTTTTGAGGATAGCTGATAGTGGGGTATTTTGTTTGGGAAAGCCTTAATGGGATTCTGCCCCCATTTTCAAATCAATACATGTCACTTCTCCCAGTGCTGATGAATTTTGTTCACTCTGGAGACCCTCATGAGAGCAATTAGAAGCAACACCAGGAGTAAGCACAGACTAGCACAAACACCCACACGCAAAAATACACACTGTTATTTATAGATCAAGATAATGCACAACTCAGTGTGTCACTACAACTGTCAGTTCTTTCTCTTGTTGCTTGCTATTTCCTGGTCAGATAAGATGCTTTACACTATGTGTTTGTGAAAAATATTAAAGAAAGGTCCCTTTGATGGAAGCTGGCTGAGGTTTATGAGAGCAGGGAAATCAATGATGAGATTATCAGTTGGTGAAGGATCAGCTGGTGGCTGTTTTTTATGGTAATGACCAGAAGTCATAATCCTTGCTCTCATC
>VUQH01039083.1:0-10319 GCA_015106775.1 Etroplus canarensis
CTTGTGGGCCCCTGTGGCTGGTTTAAACACAGCAGCTAAATAGTCACTGCTTTTTTTCCATCAGCAATAAACTGGTCAGCTTACATTAGATTGCTGTGCTTTCCCCTCTGCAGTACAAACTGTTCTAATGTCTTTAAGCTTAAACAGATGATTATTTAACAGTATTTTTAATTTCACTGCCCCCAAGTTACTAATAAACTCAGTCGATGTTGGTTTAAGGTCCACTGCATCTTACAAATATCAGCTCCAGTAAACAATAAGCCTAAAGCCACAGTGTTGTACCTGAGATAAAGTACTTGTGCGGGTTATCATCATCCATGTTAAATGGCTTTCCAGTGGGGGTGAAAGGTGTAAAGGGTTTGTAGGGAATCACTTCGTCTGTGATTGCTTTCAGAGGTAGTTTTGGTCTCTGTGGCAAAACATGAAAGAAAAACATTTAGATACATATGAACTGAAGATCCTATGATCACTACTGTATGACTAAAATATTTATATTACATATCTGCTTATAATCACTGTCACAGAGTTTAGAAATTTAAACAGCATCGAGCATCAGGTATAATATAAACAAATGGGAATTTATGCCATTCAAAAAAGTGATCATATTGTTGATATTTCCTTTGACCCCTCTCAAAATAATCATTAATATGAATTTTAGAGATATTATGGATAAATGTGTCATTGTCACTGTTTGAGAGATTTTACTTCTGTCTTTAATCAAGGTGGCTTAATATTACAGTGAACTGAAACTGGAGATGGACAATTCTTAAAGCGTGGCCCTATTAAGGAATCTCATATCAGCATGTGTGTGTGTGTGTGTGTGTGTGTGTGTGTGCGCGCTGCAGTGAGAAAATGAGAGAGGTACATCAGTCTGTTGAGTCCTGTAGTCCTTTAATTGTTGCTGGAGTCTCATTTGCTCTTCACGGTGAACCTCAGCCAGCGCTTTATGACATGTGGCAGAATAGGTGCAGGAAAAGTAGTTCTGACGTTTTGGAATGAAACCTAAAACAGCAACAAACAACAATAAAGTTTTGTTTTACGCAAATCTAGCAGTGTCTAGCCATGACGACAGTTCAGAAGTAGGGACCCCAACCCCAAATGCAAATGAAAAACAGTAATTATTAGATTAGTATTTTCTATATTTTTATGCTGAAACTTTTTGTTTACTGCAGCACCATGGGTCCCTAGAGCAACGCAGTTTCAATCCTATGTATGCGTTACACATTCATTTAATTTCATTTCATTTCAGTGGTTCATTTTTATTTACATTTTATTTTACCAGGGGAGTCCCATTGAGATTAAAAGTCTCGTTTACAAGGGTGCCCTGGCCAAGACAACAGCAGCATGAATCCAAAACAGACAACAGGATACAACTTACACAAAATAAAACACATAAAATAGGTTGAAAATGGCCATAAAATACTAAAACAAGGAACAATCTCTCAAGAAATACAACTGCATGTCTCCTCCAGTACATTCTGTATGCTATTCTTAAAATTTTCCAAAGGAACAACTGTTTCTAACTTGATAATTTTCTGAAGATTATTCCATGACCATGCAGCATAATATGAAAAAGCCTTTTTTCCAAACTCTGTCAAGGTCCGGGCACATCAAGAAGCAACCACTTAGAAGAACGTAACTGACTCCCCCTAAAATAGTGAAAGAGAAGGGAACAAAGGCATGCTGGAGATTTACCAAGTACTGCTTTATGAATGAAAATATACCAGTGCTTTTGTCTTCGAGCAGTTAATGAAGTCCAGCCGACCAATTCATAAAGGCTGCAGTGAAGAGTCAAGCACTTTGAGTTTGTAATGAAATGTAATGAAGCATGGTATACTGAGTCAAGACTCTTCAGAAGAGATGAGGTTGCATGCACGTATAGAACATCAACATAATCACAGAGAGAAAGGCAGCTTCTACGAGTTTTTTCTTAGTCCTGAAAGTAAAACAGGTCTTCTTTCTAGAATAAAAACCAACCTCCACTTTAAGTTTTTCACCAGGTTTGAAATATGAACATTAAATGAAAGCTTGTCATCAAGCCAAATGCCCAAATATTTATACAAGGTCACCCTTTCAATGGGTTTCCCATCAGATGTAAAGATGCAACAATCATCACATAAATGATAATGCCCTTTGGAGAAAATCATAAATTTGGGTTTCTGGCTATTTAAAACCGGTTGTGAGCTCTCAAGAGTAGCTTCTAATGAGTGGAATGCAGACTGGAGTTCTTCAGCTGCCCCTGTTACATAGGGAGCTTGTGTATAAATTATAGTGTCATCAGCATAAAGATGAATTTTACCTTGAATGTCCTTATCCAGGTTATTTATAAACAAAGAAAACAAAATGTGTCCTAAAATGGAACCTTGAGGAACGCCTTTAGTTCTCTTCAGAAAATCAGATTTATGGTCCTCCACACAGATAGATTGTGTTCTACCTGTCAAATAATAGGATGTGTCACGTTAAAGATGCTTACTGTAACTTGAAAGTGCCAAATTTCACCAGAAATGTCACCACTAGGTGATACTGTTTTATCAGAAAGTGTTTGTGTAGTTGCTCCTGTACAAAAAAATGCAAAAGTTGGCCTGAGATCGGAGTGGTCCAGTGGTTAGCAGTCTTGAATTAATGCAAGAAGATTCTGGGTTCAAACTTCTGGGTCAGCTGGGACTTTTCTGTGGAGTTTATACATTTCCCAAAGTATAAATTAAAGTTTAAGTATTGTTTGGTTAATTGGGGATTATTAATTGGCCACAGCACTTCTGGTACAATTGCATAAATAGACAGGCCAGGCTTTTACTGAATTCATTTTCAAGTTGTTTTGGACCTGACATCACAGTGGCAGTGTTTCTGCATCCTGTTGATAGCATTGTACCTTCGGCGGCTCCCTTGTATTCTCCCCAAGGCGTTGCCACAATCTGCATTGGTAATTTGTGCAGAACTTTTTGACCGGATGCCCTTCCTGACACAACCCTCCATGGAGAAAGGAACGTGTGCCCCCTGATGGAGTCAAACCATGGGCCTTTTGCTTGTAAGGCAAATGCATAAATCATGAATTAATAGTACTAATAAAATTCTGGAAGGCTGTAAATTATTATATTTTTACAGTCAGCACCTTTAATTTTAAGTTCCTATTTTATTTTTTATGCTTCCATAGAGATTTTTATTTATTTACTGGGTCAAATATTGCTCTAAAATGCCTCTTTTGATAGTAAAGGTTGCCTGACCCCTGGTCTTTGGGATGTGAGCGGCTGATGAGAGGCAACTCCCTGTTTCTGTAGTTTTTAGTGGATCCACGAGGGGGCGTCAGATTACGCATGAGCCACGGAGCAGTGACGCAGAGGTTTTCACGACCTTTTTACAACAGAAACGGCAGTTTGCGTGCTGGCTTAGAGAAGGCAGTATCATGGCGTCAGGAGCGGGAGAGCAGTCCGGCGGACACGATGCAGAACTGGACGAATTATTGGACAGTAAGTGTTGATATCAGTGTCTTTACTGCGAGTTTATTTTTTCACACACCAGTAGGGTTCGGCCTGCTGTTTACGCTCCTGCAGTTTGTCGCTGGGCCCTCCTTCAGGGCTCATCTGAACATTACAGGCTCCTGTCTGGGTCCCAAATATCTGCAGAAGTGCTTTCCAGGAGGCTGTGACACCTACAGCAGCCGGTTTTGATAGTCACCCAAAGGGACTGAAGAAAAGTAAAGTTATAATGAAGGTGTCCAGTGTCAGCCGGATCCACTTTGTGTCCTTCATCATCTGTCTGCACACATTCAGCCTACACAGCCTAAACTAACCAGCTAAAACATCTGTCTTCAGAAGCAACGATAGTTTTTCTTCCCAATATAAGTAAAATTATAAGACAAATAGAGTTTTGTTTTTCAGCAGTATCTTCATATCATAAAAAAGTTAAAACAGTAGTAAAAAAACAAGAAAAAGATCCCAAACCTTTATAGATGTTTTTTCCTTTGTCCTTGAATGTGTGTGTTATACTTTTTTTTTGGTATTCTTTATATCTTTTTGTTTTATCCAACATGTAATATTTAGTCTGTGAGAGTTTTTTCTCCCCCAAAACAGTGCTTTTATCTTACTGGCATTTTAAAAAACAAACCGCCTTCAATGAAGTTTGGATGTCAGCATCTTTAAACATGTTTGTTCAGTGTTAATGTACTTGTTACAGTTTTTTATGGCAAAGTAAAATGGCTTATGGTAATGTTAATATAATAAGCATATCTTACACTCACCAGCCACATTATTAGTTCAGCTGCTCTGCAATGCACATGTCTACTTAGCCCAGGGGTCTCGAACCTGTGGCTCCTTTGGCCGTCTCCATTGGCTCCCTGTGGCTTTGACACTAAAAAACAAGATAAATATGGAGAAAACAACGCTTATTTTTTTTTTTTTTTTTAACATTTTCATATTGACTGATCATTCCTGTGAGAGATTCTTTAAATTCTGTGTATGTTTAAATGTGCAGCCTATACTCTAAATTAAAAATAAAAATTTCAGTATGTGCGTCATAGCCTGCATCTCTGGCCTGATGCCTCATCCCCTTAATTTTCCTGAACTTTAGTAGTGGTGGCATGGATGGATGTATACACTTAAATGGTCCACCTTTTTGATTTTTGAAGCCATCAGGCTGCCATATGTTTCAAATATTATCAAAATGTGTTACTCGTATAGTTTGATTAATTTGTACGTGAGCAGAATGGCCTTCATATCTCTATTTCAAAGTAGGCATAAACATGCTTTTTGATATTTTTTCATTTATCCTACTACTGTTGTGTTATGTCTGTAATAAAAAAATTCTTAAAAGTAAACTATTTTTTTTTAACAATTTAGTTCCATAATTTTATACATGATATAAAACATGGTATTAATGTAGTGAAAATGCAACTGCCCTCCACTGCAAAGTAGTTATCTATGTTAAACAATTTTAATTTACACCTTTTAATAATGTTAATAGGGTAAATTATACTTAATGGGATGTTTTACCTGAATTTTTAGGCCAGCATATATTTTGCTGCGCCATACTGTTTTTTGTGTTTTTTTGGGGTCAAATGTTGCTTGGAAATAGCTCTCTGACTTAGCCAATCACATGACAGCAACTCAGTGCATTTAGGCATGTAAACATGGTCCAGAGGACCTGCTGAAGTTCAAAAGTAGGATCAGAATGGGGAAGATAGGTGATTTAAGTAACTTAAAATGTGGCATAGTTGGTGGAGCCAGATGGATTGGTCTGTCTTAGAAACTGGGGTTTCTCACACAGCTATTTTAAGGGTTTACAGAACATGGTCTGAAAAAGAGAAAAATATCCAATCTGTGGCAGTTCATTGGGAGAAAATGCTTTGTTGATGGCAGAGATTAGAGGAGAAAAGCCAAACTGCTTTGAGGAATGCGACAGTCACTCAAATAACTACTCATTACAACCAAGGTGTGCAGAAGAGCAACACGTCAACACTTGACGCAAATGGACTATAGTAGCAGAAGACCACACTGAGTGCCATTTCAGTCAGCTGAGGACAGGAAACTGAGGCCACAGTTCATACAGGATCACCAAAATTAGATAACGGGAAATTGGAAAACAGTTGCCTGGTCTGATCAGCCTGGATTTCTGCTGCAACATTTTGGATGATAGGGTCAGAATTTGGTGTAAACAACATGGAAGCATGGATCCATCCTGCATCATCAACTCAGGCTGCTGGTGGTTATGTAATGTGGGGCGTATTTCTTTTGACACACTTTGGATCGACTAGGACCAGCTGAGCATCATTTAAATACTACAGCCTACCTGAGGATTGTTGCTGACCATGTGCACTTCTTTGTGACAACACTGTACCCATCTTCTGATGGCTGCTTCCAGGAGGATATTGCACCTTGCCACAAAGCTCAAATGATCTCATACTCTCACCTGGGCACCTTGCAGTCATTGAGTCAGTCATGAACTCCTCTGTATATAAAAGTATTCTAGAGTCAAATGTGAGGCTGTCAGCCCAACTGCTAAAGCTTGGCAAAAATTGGGACATGCACCAGGACAGTGATTCCAAACACAGCAACAAATTTACAACAGAATGGCTGAAAAAGAAAATAATAAAGGTGTTCCAGTGGTCCAGTCAAAGTCCAGACCTCAACCCAATTGAAATGCTGCCGAGGGACCTTAAGAGAGCTGTGCATAAATTCTTCCGGAACAATGTGAGAGAATGAAGTTATTTAGAGGTTACTGCTGCCAAAGGTGGTTGTACAAGCTATCGAATCATGGGGTACTTAGTTTTTACACAGGACTGTGCACAAGACTCTTGCTTTTTTACATGGCTTTACATGTGGAATCCAGTGCTAGCTATTAGGAGTTTGGGATAAGTGGATAATTACTTGGGAATGAGGGTGAATACATCATTTAAATTTGTAGCGAGTACATTAATTCTAATAACATCACTTTCTTTAAGGTGCTTTGGATGACTTTGACAAGACCTCTGTCCCTCCAGCCCCTGAACCTGCAGCCGCTTCCTCCTCAGTCCACAGTGGTGCAGAGAAGGTCTGGATCTGTTTTTTTTTGTCCCTTTTTCATTCCTTTTGTTCTCTTACTTAGTTGCACTTGTGAAATAACTTGGCACAAGTGTTCAGAGCACCTTTATCTCCTTATCACCTTTGTTTTCTATATGGATGTACTGATTCTGGCAATATAATTTTTTAAATTAAAAATTAAAAATTGGCCAGTCTTTTTATGGTGAAACAAGCCTTGTTGTGTCAGGAACGGCATCCAGCAGGAAATCTGCCCTAAATGACCTATGCAAATTCATCCACTGTGGTGGGAAGCAGCTGAAAATGCTTTATATCTATATCATATATATACATACATAGACTAAGTAGTGAAAAGAAGACCACCTCACTCTGTCTGTTCTTTACTTCTGTATAAAGCATGTATTTCTTCCTGTAGCCCCCCTTGCTTGAGGACTGTAAGTTCCTTGAGTCTCTTTTTGAGGGGGACATGGCTGCCCAAGCCAAGGAGGAATGGGAGAAGGCCATGACGGAGCTGGCCCAAGAGGAGCCAGAGCTTCTCCAGCACTTCCAGAAGCTGTCAGAAGCTGCAGGAAAAGTTGGTAAGACATAACATTTTCTTAATTGTGGTTTACTTGTAGTGTTCTGCCTTTCTTGCCTTGTCATTTTACACTAACTAATATATGTGTGTTCTGAGTAGGTACGGACACTGCCTCCCAGCAAGAATTCACTTCCTGTCTCAAAGATACCCTTCGTGGGCTGGCCAAAAATGCAGACAACCTGAAGGTGGGTCAAGTTGGACTTGAGCAAATACAGCCCCTATTCCAGAAAAGTTGAGACACTGTGTAAAGTTTTTTTTAAAAAGTGAAGCAATAATTTGCAAATCTCTTAACCCAATATTTATTCACAAAAGAACATAAAAAAACATATTAAATATTGAAAGTAAGGTATTTTCTATTTCATGAAAAAAGTTGCTCATCTTGAATTTGATAGCTTCAACACATCTCAAAATAGTTGGGAAAAAGGCAACAAATAGCTGGAAAAGTGAGTGATACTAAAAAGAAACAGGTAAAGGAACATGTTGCAACTAATTAAGTTAATTGGCAACAGGCAAATGTGATTGAGGTTATCTATTGAAAGGATTGAAAATTAGGGAAATTTTAGGCTCTGTTTCTGTTGATTTCTTGCAGTCTTCAGGACTAGCTGGAGATGACCTTGTTAAAGCATTGGAAGGCCTGGGATTGGAAGAGGGTGGGGAAGGAGGCGGTGAAGATGGAAACATCCTGCCCATCATGCAGTCCATCATGCAGAATCTTCTCTCCAAGGAGGTGCTTTATCCATCTCTCAAAGAAATCACTACCAAGGTATGCCTTTGTTTTTATAGTAGTTAATATGCTCTTCAGTGTCCCTTTCAATGATTGTATTAACTGTGTTGATATCCCCGCAGTACCCTGAGTGGTTGGACACCAACAAGTCCAGCCTTAGTCCAGAGGACTATCAGCGCTATGAGCAGCAGGCCAAAATCATGGGAGAGATCTGTAAGCTGTTTGAAAGGGAGGAAGAGGGTGCAGGGGATAAAGAGAGCACATTTGAGAGCATCATGGACCTGATGCAAAAGGTGAGGCAGCGCTATCTCTTTTCACGTGCACATAACAGTTTAATATTGAATTGTGGTTGTTCAGTACTCACCAGCCACTTCTTTAGGCATACTTGTTCATCTGCTAGTTAATGCAAATATGTAATCATCCAAATCAGTACATCTAGGCACTTAAACATGGTTAAGATGATCTTCTGAAGTTCAGACTCATCATCAGGATGGGAAGGAAGGTGATTTAAGTGCATGGTTTTTGGATTCAGACGGGCTGGTCTGAGTAATTTCGAAACTGCTGATATGCTGGCATTTTCCCTCACAATCATCTTTTGGGTTTTCAGAGAATGGTGCAAAAAAACAGAAAATATCCAGTGAGAGCAGTTCTTTGGGTGAAAATGCCTCGTTGATGCCAGAGGAGAATGGCCTAACTGCTTAAAGTTGGTAGGAAGGCAAAAGTAAATCAAATAACCACTCATTATAACCAAAGTATGCAGAAGAGCTTCCCTGATCGAACACCATGCCAAATCTTTTCTTTTTTTTCCCCCTCAGTGTGTGAGACATTTCAGCCTTTATTTAATAGGACAGTCGCAGAGTAGATAAGAAAGTAGTGAGAGAGTAAAGGGAAAGACACCCAGGAAATGGTACAGGGCCGACTTGAACCCAAGCCCCTGCAGCAAGGACACTACCCGTTTGTACATGGGTCACCAGCTCAACCAAATGAGCTATAGTGCTCCCCTAATGCACAAAATCTTGAAGCAGATGGGCTACAGCAACAGAAGACCACACCGCATGCCACTCCTGTCAGGCAAGAACAGTAAACTCCGGCTATAGTTTACACAAGATCACCAAAATTGGGCAGTAGAAAATTGGAAATGCGTTGCCTGCGCTGATGAGTCTTGATTTCTGCTGCAACGTTCGTGTGGTAGGATCAGAATCTGGCATAAACAACATGAAATCGTGGATGCATCCTGCCTTGTATCAATGGTTCAGGCTGCTGGTGGTAGTAGAATGCTTGGGGGGGTTATTTTCTTTGCACACTTCGGCCCCCTTAGTACCAATAGAGCATCATTAAAATGCCAAAGCCTGCCTGAGTATTGTTGCTGACCATGTCCATCCCTTTATGACCACAGTGTACCCATCTTCTGATGGCTGCTTCCAGGAAGAAAACAAAGCTCAGATCAGTTCAATTCAGTTTTATTTATATAGCGCCAATTAACAACATGTCGCCTCAAGGCGCTTTACACTGCAAGGTAAAGACCCTACAGTATTAAAGAGAGAACCCCAGTAATCAGATGATCCCCTTTGAGCAAGCACTTGGCCACAATCATCTCAAACTGCTTTCTTGAGCATGACAATGAGTTCGCTGTACTCAGATGGCCTCCACAGTCAACAGATCTCAGTCCTTTAGAACACCTTTGGGATGTGATGGAGCAGGAGAGTTGCTTCAGAGATGTGCAGCCAACAAATCTGCTGCAGCTGCTATCATGCTATTGTGTCAATATGGACCAAAATTTCTGAGGAATGTTTTCAGCACTTTGCTGAATCTGTGTCACAAATAACTAAGGCAGTTCTGAAAGCAAAAGGGAGTCCAACCCAGTACTAGTAAGTGTACCTAATGAAGTGGATTGTGAGTGTATATAAAGTGAAACTGATGACCCATAGAAATTTTTTTTTATTTGCAGCTGCAAGACTTGGGGCAGCCACCTAAAGAGCTAGCAGGTGATGCGGTAAGTTAAAACAGAATTTATGTAGTGTGTATTTGACTTCGCTGCATATTAGGAAAAAAATGTTAAACTGCTGATTTCATTGGAAAAAAGTGCCATGAATTGATGGGTCAGATTTAATTTGTAATAAAAAAAATGAATTTTCTCAAAATATTTAACACACACACCTGATTAAATTGTGAAATATGAGGAACTCAGGGTCTCACTTTTGTCAACATAAATTTTCTCTGTATATTTTTTTCTTTCTCCGCTTGTTGAACTCAAACTGTTCACCTGTTTGTGGACTGTAAGGGCTTATAACTCTAATCAGTTATGTAACAGAACTGTATTTGTCATTTTATCTGTATTTTATTTGCATAGAAATGAGCTAAAATAAGTATAATGCATGTTTGAAAGAGTATTGAGTTTTAAGAAACTGGGTTCTTACTCTTCTTTTTTTTTTTTTTTTTTTTTTAATTTTTTTTTTCCCCCCTCCCCTTTTTTTTTTTTTTTTTTTTTTTTTTTTTTTCCCCGGGGGCC
>VUQH01039084.1:0-11170 GCA_015106775.1 Etroplus canarensis
TCCTTTAATTGGGAAGCATAGTATCATGTTAAAAAGCTATAAAAAGATAAATAGGAAACACTTTAAATAAAAATAAATACAGGTTGAATAGAGTAGAATAGATTAAGTATAAAATGCCAAATGTAAGCATGGGACTTTTCAGGCTTAAACTGGCATTCACATTTCTGCCTGCGTTTCATCATCTAAATGATGGAAAAATATTGCTGTAAACAGTTTACTTTGTTACACCACAAAATAAACATTACAGCCTATTGTTGTATCACACGACCTTATTTAGTCACCAAAAAATGTTGTTTTAAATGCTCAGCTTTGGAGCAGGAATAATCACGGTACAACCATCTAGTGCAAAAACAGACTTGGTTTCTGTGGCCAATTTCCCCCATAAAGATGACTGTATAGGGTGTGAATTATTTTATTTATATAGAAGGTACATCAGTGTTTTTAAATATAGCCTGTGCTTTCTCCCAGTCTTTATACTAGGCTCTGCTTACCTTCTGCTGGTTGTAGTTCTTCTATTTGCTAATGAGAAGTTTACGTCTTGCCATCTTATGCTGGAGGACAACGTAACAAATGAGCATTTAGCCCAAAATATCAAATTAAGAATATGTTTGCCAGTGGTATCTGGTTTATAAACCAGTGAGGACACTTTAAATGACTTAAGATGTATCCTGAATATTTTGTTAAGAGCATTTGGGGAAAGTTTAATGCTCTTTTTTTAGGGAGACACATTGCGATTTACTTGAGGAGAGAGAGATGCAGAATGACATGAAACAAAGGACTGCAGTTTTTTGTTACCTAGTGGCAGACAAGCTCATTTTAACATGTATAGTATTAATGTCAGGGGATCTTTGGGTCTGGATGATTTATTAATTAGTCTTAAATCTGCACTTAATTGTTGTTATAGTTACATTATTAGTGTGTGCACAGTTTATGGCAGACTTTAAGATGACTTTGATGGATTCCACAAATCAAGCAGGTTTTAGTTATCTGCTTGGTAATTTTCGCACTCACAGAAAGACCTTGCTGAAAAACAGGCGTATTTGCACTTTGTCAAAAAATTATAAAGTATACATGTGTGATTAGCAGGAAAACATACTGTTATAGTCCTTTTCAACTTCACTGCAGATATGAGGAAAAACAGCAGTTTTTTAGATCAGAAGTGGGACTGTTTTTGTCATTTCCTCTCCTAAAAGCTCAACAAGAACTCACAGAAGCAGACAGTCAGGGGTTAGATACATGGCTATTATGAACAAGTTTCAGTGTCTTAGCCTGCTCAATAAATTAAAAAAATGTGTCAAACTGTATCTGAACTGAACACCTAGCAGTCAAAATTCACTTTGTTCTTTTTTCTTAGTGCAAGTGTTTGTGGTATACCTCACATTTTTTGGGAGGGAATAGGGAGTGGTTCGGAGATGTACTGAAGGCGTTTTATTTCAAACTTCCTCTAACAGGAATCTGTGGAATGTGCCTTGTTTTTTCCTCCCCCTTTAAACCCCCATATTAAATACAGTAGATAATAATGTTTTGAACATGCATTGCAGTCACATGAGCAATTATTGTATAGACAGTAAAGTGACCATGGAGATGAAGTCATGTGTTTTTCACCTTGAGTAGAGGTGCAGTTTTCATTAAAGTAAACTGAGGAATAGTTTAGGGGTTTTGTAATTTAGGAGCACACCAGCTCCATGTCATCTCTGGCGTTTAGTCATTCAAGAGTACCAGTATCAGCTTTTCTGTCTGTTTTGGGTGATAACAGGCTGAAAAGACTGAGTGAAGTGATGTTTACACAATAATCAACTCTGACATGTGGCCTTGGAGAAGAAAATTGCAGCTCAGGGCAGATCGCTTCAAAAAGCCATCCCAGCAAACTTTTCCTGATGTAACGAAGTGACTGAATTGAATTTAAAAAGAATCATATGAGCACAGCAAGTTAAGCATCTTGCTTAACGAACCTCAGACTATCATGCCTCTACATGGTACATTAAGTGAGAACTTGATATCTGTGAATTCTGTTTCTCCAAAAGATTTTCTAACAACTACTGAGAACAGACAGTTAAAAAATAATGATCCCATTCTTGGAAAATGTTACTCAATTTACTTATTTAAAAAAAGATGGCCTTGTGTCTCAACTCATTTCCCTTTGGGGCATTTATGCAATACCTTGCCAGTCCAACACTTTGGTAAAGAGAGTCATTGTCCCAAGAAGATCTTTGATAATCCCTCACTTGTCGTGTGAAACCACCAGCAGGTTAAATTTTTTGTTTTAGTCAAATATTTGATAAATGAATTGCTATAAAACTCGTATATACATTATTTTCTTTGTTTTTATTTTATTTTTAAGTTTTTTTATCATCTATCTTCAAACCCAATGAGTTTTCCAACCCTAACTGTAGTGTGTGTTAATTAGCATATGATGGCAAGCTAACATTAAAAATAAAAAGCTTACATTACAAATATTACCTGTGAAACTCCTTACCTTGTTACTTGCTAAGATGTACTCTTAGATTAGGTCTCTTTTAGACCAAACAATAACTTAATGATACAATACTGGTAGAATAACGTCTATTAAAATAAGTAAAATTAAATTTTTGCTTCATCTTTAAACTTGGCATTTCTAGTTTAAATGTAAAGTATTATAACAACATGACCTACTTTGTGAAGGTCATGTGCTCTGATGTTGTGTTGGTAGCTGGTGAAGGTTGCATGACCTTTGTCCCACTTCAGAAATCCCATCCTCCACCCTCTGTCCTTTACATTTCTTCACTGCGTGACCATGTGACTGGGAGTGTGAGGTTTCATCAGGGAGGTCAGGACCTGCAGACTCAAGTGTGGCTGTCTTGTGCAAGGTCAGCCTATGTGTTTAAAAAAAAAAAACAGGGTAAAATGTGACCAGGGAAGGTGGGCACAAATAGGACAAGCGCATAAAAGACGTTACACTGAGGCCCACATGCACTTTTAACAACCATCCAGTAGCCTGCTTCTCTCTCTCAGTGACGTGCTATTATGAATGGGTGGAGGTCTTCTCACTTTTTCACAACTTTGAGGGTGCTCTTCATCCACCATAATCAAGAAAAACCAGTTTGTTGGTTGCCTTGAGGGTCCTTAAATGTGATACCTCTTTGAATTTATATCTAAATGGTCTTTCAAAGGAATGTATTGACTCCTTCTTTTCTAAATTACTTCCCTTGGGGCATGCCATGCTCTTGTTGAAACTGTTGAATTATCAATGAGGTTCTGGTAACTGACCAGCTCCATTGAATCCAGCACGCATACTGTCAATAATTCATGCATTTCACATGTCAGCGTGTAGCATTTTTAGAGCAGAATTTATATTAAATCTATGTATGTGTTTCCTCTTACAAATCAGGAAGCTGTAGAAAAAGTTTAAGGCATGTTGCAATAAGTCTGTCCTGCTTATGGAGAAATTGTATTTTGACATTGTGCCTAACAAGATTTGTGCTTAGGCTGTAAAAAAGCATCCCTGTTTAGTAAGCTATTTCAAGAAGAAATTTTTAAGTCACTGACCAACAATGAGGAGGTGGACGAGCCACAGATTTACAAAAGTACTTGGGGATCATTAATGCTACTACCAAAATATACTTTAAAAAAATGCCTAACTGCCTAATGGGTTATTACACAAAACAATTTCACTGTGACATCAATACTGTATCTCAATTTGAAACAAACATCTTAAAAATAAAGTTCCATATGTTGTTAAATGAGCAGGGTTCAGCAAGTGCCATAAGAGAAGACTGGTTTATGTAGTAGATGTTATTTCATTTGCTATATTCTCACATTGGCATAATTTGACATCAGTGATATTTTGCACCAAAGGGCTAGCAGTTAAAATGATGTCCAACAGCATCATATTTTTTGTGTTTTCACAGTCAACTCAGTCACGTTCAATGCTGCAATGCGTCTGTGAAAATGTCTTTAGTCAAAACCATCTGTCTCACATGACGACAGAAGCAGTGTTTTATTACCGGACACCAACTGATGCTTTAGCTGGCAGCTTTGACTAGCATAGACGATGTTTAAAAGATGGACATAGCCTTTGGGTCTGAAAAAATCAAGCAAAGGTGTTAGTTCCTTTAACCTCCATTTTTTTCCTAATGATCAGTAGGGGGCAAACTTTAAATTTTATAGAAATCTATAAGAAAATGACCATTCTGCTCACTTTGATCTGTGATGCCAGTAAACACTTTTCTGATGAGTTTGTGGTTGCAGGTGCTAGTCTCAAGTCTTTTTTAATACAACCTATCAGTTTCATGAAATTTCCCCCTGGGATTAATAAAATATTCTGATTCTGATTGTGTGGATTTAGGTCTGGTTTTACGTAAAATTGTCAATAAACAGGGTATGCCTTAGGGCGTGGCTGCTTGGGGATCAATGAGTCGCTGCTGTATGAGTGTGCAGTGTCTCAGTTTCTCAGTCCCATCCCTTGCTTGAGACATCTGGTTTCAACAAAATGAGAAAAAAACCCCAGTTCATCTTAATACATGGTGCAACAAACACCACTTAATTTGCTGTTGTGTTTTGGTTATGCAAGCTGTACTGTATACCACCTTGATTCATATAGAGCTGAGAGAAAGCTGCTTGTAAGACTTACAAAGTGCCTGTATTGTCTAGATGGGATTATGTTTTGTGTGTTTAAAAGCTTAGTGTGTTAATCTTCCTTTGATAAGGTTGTAATAATGAGATTAAATAGTTTGACCTGATGCTCAACACTCAAGCTGAACTAAGCAGCTCTATGTCACACTGCTTTAAGGTTTCAGATGTCTCTTTGCTCATTGCATCATTCCTCCAAGAGGAACTGAAGCATTTTAGATAAATTCAAGTTTGACTGATGAACGATGTGGGTTTTTTTTCTTGTAACTTCCTGGCTGCGGTTGGAGAGTCTCTTATACCAAACAGCTGTAATCGACTCCTGGCTGCAGGCTGTTGCCAACTTGTCTTCATGTTCTGTTATGTGTCAAATGAACCCACTGCCCCGCCACCTCTTTTTTCCGTGTTTGTGGGGTGACTGTCGAGCTTGCTCTCCTATTGGCTTGTCATCCTCCCAGGCCTAGTATGGATAGCAGGGGGTGGTGGTTGGTGGTGGGTGTTGTAGTACCTTTAGCCTCCAACAACTCTTAGCCAAGCATGACACCAGTGGCATGTGCTGCTGTTGGCCATCAGACAGAAAGATGCACTCTTAGAGTTTGTCTGCAGGAAAGACCTAGATGAGGTGTCACCATCCTCTACTATCGAGTCATGTTTAAGCAATCGTAGACTCCAAAAAACATGAGCAAAACATATGAGCCTTATGGATACTTATTCAAGTCATTTATTGTTTCAATGTTGTGTTTAACTCAATATTTTAAATGTTGTAACAAAAGAATTTTCCAGCTCTGTGATAAAGTTTATCTTATCTTATCTTAAGGAGACATAGCCTATTAAGTAAATGAACCTTTCAACATTACATAAAGGTGTACTTGAGATTTTTTTTTTTTAACCATTATTCTGAAGTGGGCTGTTTACGACTATTTAGTACTTTAAATTTGGCCCTTTGGCTGCTCTCTTGTTTTGTTGAATTTATAGAATCAAACTATAGCAACTGAAAACTATTAGCATGTATTGGCCTACTATTGAAGTGGAGTGGCTGTAGAGCTCTGCAGGCCACTTTGAGTCCTTTGCTCAAATGAATCAAATTAAAAGGAGCCTACTTTGGTAATAAATGAAAAAATGAGCAGCCTAATAGCTTTAAATATAAGAAAATTTAACAAAAAATGGGAATGCTGCAATTTTAAAGTCAAGCAGCAAATCGAGCATTCCAGTAAAACAGCTGCAGTTCATGGACAACAAATAAACAATTTTCCTCACCAACTTATTCTTTTTGGTTTTGAAATCCAAACCAAGGTGCCTCAGAACTAGTCATTTATGTGTATACATACTAGCCACTGCAGTCTAGGTTTGGCAAAATTAGGAGGATTTTCATTTTCATTTGATAAAATAGTCCATTACCAAAAAAGGTAAAAGAAATATTTTTTGTTTCAGCTTTCAAACTTTTTAAAACAATTTTAAAGTATTATTTTTTAGCAAAAAAACAAAACAAACAAAAACCAAACATATTTTAAGTTTATATTTTAATTACTGAACTCAGAAGGTTCATGGATGTAGTAAAGCAGGACTTGCAGAGGGTTGGTGTGAGGGAAGAGGATGCAAGGGATAGGGTAAGATGGAGGCAGATGATCCGCTGTGGCGACCCCTAATGGGAGCAGCCAAAAGAAGAAGAAGAAGAAGAAGAAGAACTCATTGGTGATATTTTGCTGATTTTCAGAAAAGTTGGCTGATCTATGATGAGATACCATGGTATCTACTCCCTTATCATCTCTGGATGTAGTAGGTCATAGAAGTTTTGTTATAAATCAAGAAGCAGGCTGTGTTACATGGTAGGCTGCTGTTGGATTTTTGCAGTAGTATGACCAAAAATTCCATAAAATGGCGATAAAGGCAATCTATTCTTTATTTTATAGTTTATTTCTAAGGGACAAGTTCAGAAAAAGACACTCATCTGTTTGTTAGAGCAAAAAAAATTTGATCAGGAAGACTTTAACTCCAAGTACATAAAATATACTAAATGTCCACATATTTCCCAGGGATTAATTTGACTTATTTGGAAACGCAGAAAATGAAGGTGTTGATCCCCATAATTAATTGAACATGTTTTTAATCTGTTCTGGACACTGAGGAATCATCACAAATGTTCAGTGTGCGTGTGTGCTTTAGGTGAGTCTATGTTGGTGCTCACATCTCTGTGATTTCAGTTAAAAAATGAAAGGGCTGTCAACATATTTATCATGCAGAATACACACCATTTCCTGTAATCAGTGTGCAGTTCTTTTTTCAACTAGCTTCATTTTTTTGGACGCTCAGCAACACAAGAACTTTACAGTCTGTGCCTCGATATAGCAATGTGTGATAAGATACTGGTGATTCACTCTTGAATAAACCATCAGTACAAATGCTTGTATCACTCAGATCAGCACTCAGTTCCTTCTAAGCTAGTGTTTGCATGATTTGCTTTTTAAATGCTTTTTTCAAACAGACAATTGCATACCTGTATTGGCAAACACAAAAAGCTCAGAATATTAGATAAATCTCCAGTTGGTTTCCATCAGCCAGTTTGCTGAACAGCCACTCACTGAGTGCCTACTGGTGTCTCGTGTGTGTGTGTGTGTGTGTGTGTGTGTGTGTGTGTGTGTTTCTGTTTGAAAGGGGCGTGTTTCTTCTATTCATAGTTGTGAGAACTTCAGAGGTCTATTAGAGGTCAGTGTGAGTCCTTCGAATAGCAACTGCTGCAGCACGGGGCCTTTCAGTTAACCACTCTGGACAGAGTCTTGACCGGTCTTCATATACACACTGTGGAACAGTGAGTAAAAAGATTCATTCAATCAGTGCTAATCTTTCACTAAATGTATTTAGGTGCACTCAAGATTTTCCTTGACCTGATTTGGAAGTGATGTGATCATTGGTTCCTTTTCTTGATGTTTATTAATACTACCTCTAAGATTTGGAGGAACACTTGTGAGAATTCTGATTACTGAACCTTATTTTGCCTTCAAGGCGATAAACAGACCTCACCAGTGTTAATGAATACAGCCTTAACTTTGTGGCTAGTTGTTCCATGTAAAAACAATCTTATCTTGATTTGTTGTATTTAAGCTGTAATTATGAGTCAATGACAGCGTGTCTGCGGCACTTTGTAGCAGTTGGCACTATTTCTATTTGTCATGGGCTTGGTGTTAATAATAGAAGTAGGTGAGAAGTCAATTGTTGTGGCTGTTCACTTGTTCATCCACCTCCCAGAGGTCAAATGAGTTAAACAAAATACATTTGTTATCAGCTGCCTATGCTGATGACAAATGTGAATTACACAGAAAATGACAGGAAATGTTGGCTAATGTATTATTTAATGTGCTGGTTCCTTTTTGTGATGTAATAATTAAAAAATAATTGCCAGTAGAATATATTAGTGAGTTTAAATTGGCTCTTTCTACTTGAGGCTCCTAATATTTCATTTAACATGTAATTAAAAGTCAGACATTTGGTCTCCTCCTGGCCTATTTTATTGTACTAATATAAAAATTTTAGTAGAACAGAGCCATATGTCCATGACACTGGAGAATGAGAATACAGCCCAGTGAGCTCAATTCTAAAACATCCCAACCAGAAAGCTCCTCGTCCCTTTGGAAACAAGTGCGTTTTATTCAGCATCTGTGGTCGACTGTCTCATTATATTTCCTCAGAGGCTTGTGATCAGAAAATGTGTGTGGAGTCATATTTCCTTCCCGTGTCTTTGTTTCCAAGCACACAGCTGTTGAATGGGATACCATATCTTCCTTTTGTATACAGCATCAATAAAAGAGCAGAAGGAAAAACAATGGCAAATGTGCCGTGTGTGTATTTCACGTATTTTAAACATAAAGGCGGCTCATTGGGGAATCAGAATTTGTTGCTGTTATTTTAAACGTTTATTAGTATTCTAGTTTTTTACTCCATACTATTCACATTCACCTGTAGGTTTATAGATCACTTTTAAATAAAAGGATAAAACAAGTACTGTTGAACATGAATTAGTGAGATTAAATGGGGTAACCCAAAAATAGTAAAGGATATTGTTAACTGTATCAAAGTAGTCAACTAAAAGCAAATTAAGAATCTTAAATTATTTCTCTAAAACCTGACTTCTTAGCTATATATTAAAGGAAGTAATTTCAAGATTTTTGAAGCCTGTATTGTTGCAGTTAAGAATAATGCTAACATTTACGTCAGATTTTTTGATTTATTTTAAATCTGGTTGGCAGAGTTTAAAGCCAAATAATTGAATACAGTAACTGTGAAATGTTGGATCTTCATCGATTCACTGCTGCACCACCCAGGTGAGCCTTGAAAAATTCACTATTGATTTATCCTTGAAGCTTTTATTTTAAACATTATGTTTTTGTGTCATCACACCGTCAGTTTGGCAGAAATAGTTCTTCATGAAAGCTTTAGGCAAGATGTAGTCTTTTCAAACAATCTGACTTCTTCGATCATGTTGCAGCAGTTTGACAGTAAACCATGTTGGTATTAAAGCATTCACTGAAGGGAACATAAGATTACAATATTAGGTCAGGAAAACTGACCAAAACAACATTTGCAAAGGCACTGTCTATTTGGCACATGGCAGTAATTGAAAACAAATCTGACAGAGCTGCTGATTGAACTTTCCTGGACAGAGTAAAGATTGGACTGTAACAACTTATATAAACCTCAATATAAGTGAATGTAACTAGAGGAAAAATATATAGGGTATAAAAGTATACAGGTAAAATTCAGTATTGGGTCTATTTTTGAAAATGCTGCTGCAGGCCTTGACATCATAGTTCTTTATGTGGACTGTTGCTATCAAGTAAAGGTCAGAAGATGGTTTAAAAAAGCACAAAGCAACAGTTCAGTTTGACTTGTTGAAATTATTGATTTATTACCTCTGCAGAAAATAGTTGGAGTCTGTCTCACACCTCATTCACTGTAAATATGTTTCATATAAAATTGAGTAGAGATGAGTAAATATCCCCCTGGAGCCTACAGGTGGATGGTGAGGTAATGGAGGAGTTCAAATATCAGGCGCTGATGTAGGACAGCATCAGTACTGACGTGTTTAAATAGACCCCAGCCACTGGGAGGTTGTGTTTCGAATATGATGTGAGGAGGATGAGGCATGTGTGTAAAGCGGTGCAGCAAACATCTGAGCTTAAACAAAACCAAAATGACATGCTCAAGTATAGAAATCAGCCCAAAGACCATGCTTCCTTATTGCATGACATTTCTGCTTTTCTGCAGGTTCAGTGCAGAAAAAACATGCAGGCTCAGGAAGTCCTGAGACAGCTACGGATCCCCGAGCTGGATGAATTTCGGCAGTATGTGCGAAGCTTTCCCACAAATGCACTCATGGGTATGGGTGCCTTTGCAGCCATCACTACTTACTGGTTTGCTACCCGGCCGAAAGCCCTCAAACCGCCCTGCGATCTTGGACTGCAGTCAGTGGAAATACCTGTAAGTGATTTCTTTTCCTTTTCAGTATTATTCTCTGGACTGTGTGTTAGTCTAATGTTTTAGTTTTCCTTCTAACAGTTACCATATCAAATGAACTGAAATAACTGTCCATCCATAAGAATTTGTTGAATTTCTGAGGCGCGATCCAGTGTGTAAAAGAAAACTAAACAGCTGACTTCATTCAGCAGGAATGTTAATGGGATTCTCTCCAGGAACTTAATCACAGCTGACTTTGGTGCAGTTTTACAGATAATAACACATGACTTCCTCAATTCTTCTTACATTTGAAGCCCTAAAAAGTCTTTCACGCAGTCAAAGTTGACGCCGCTCTGCTGAAAAAGTGGGCTGTATTGGCTTTTAATATTTTAGTGTGCAGTTTTGTCACTTCTAGCACAGTCTTCCTGTTATAGCTCATAATTATAAACATGAGCTAAAGTATTACAAAGATATTTGTTACAAAGTCTACTGCCCTCTTGACCAGGTCTCTGTTGAAAAAGCTCATTGAATTAGCTCATCCAGCTGAAGGACCAATGATTTAGTGACCGAATGATTTAGACCGAAGATCATGTTTTTCAGTTAAGGGCACTTTTTTATTTTGACAAGCGTCACTATTCCTGAGAGTATTGGGTTGGATTGTAACGTTTGTATGTGTCCATTTGTCATTTATCATTAGGTTTATAAATGGCACGATAATGTCCTAAACTAGGTTAGAGTTTGTCAAGAACTAGGGCGATTTTCCTGAATATGACCATTTATGATTCAAGATTCAAGAGAGCTTTATTGTCATTTCAACCACATATAGCTGATGCAGAACATAGTGAAATGAAATAGCGTTTCTCCAGGACCTGGTGCAACATATAAACATATGACATATGACAGAAGGTACCAATATGAAAAACAGAGCTAGGACTAGGGTTTTTGTTTCTTCTTTTTGTTTTTTTTTTCACAGTTTAAAATTTAAGTTTAAAAGATTTAAAAAATAAATAAAGTGCAACATGTGCAATAGTTGCAAACAATGCAGAGAACACCCTACAATGCAAAGAACACCCTAATTTTGTAACATAGTACAAAGTCCAACATTGTAGCGTCGAAA